>JAEIFJ010001790.1:0-149286 GCA_018903435.1 Leucophenga varia
TTTTGACACAGAAGACAAAGAGCGACCAAGTCCATCAAAAAAATTTTGAAAACGAAGATTTGGAGGCATTACTCGATCAAGATTCATGTCAAACTCAAAAAGAACTTGGAAAAACATTGGAAGTCACTCGACAAGCCATTTCTAAACGTTTAAAAGCAGCTGGATACATTCACAAACAAGGAAATTGGGTGCCACACGAATTAAAGCCGAGAGACGTTGAGAGACGATTTTGCATGTCTGAAATGCTGCTTAATCGCCACAAAAAGAAATCGTTTTTGCATCGTATTGTCACTGGCGATGAAAAGTGGATTCATTACGACAACCCTAAGCGTAAAAGATCATATGTGAAGCCAGGCCAACCAGCCAAATCGACACCAAAGCCGAATATTCATGGTTTGAAGGTAATGCTCTGTATTTGGTGGGATCAGAAGGGTGTGCTGTACTATGAGCTGTTAAAATCGGGCCAGACAATCACGGGAGAGCTATACAGGCAGCAAATGATACGTTTGAAGCAAGCAATAGCCGTAAAACGGCCAGAATGGGCGACCAGACACGAAAAATTGATTTTCCATCATGACAATGCTCGGCCACATGTTGCAGTACCGGTCAAAAATTATTCGGAAAATGCTGGATGGAAAATTCTACCTCACCCGCCTTATAGCCCAGACATAGCTCCTTCTGATTACCACTTGTTTCGGTCGATGCAGAATCACCTTTCTGGAATACGGTTCACCAATGTTGAAGGTATTAAAAAATGGCTTGATGATTTTCTCGGCGCAAAAGATGAGAAGTTTACCGCTTCCGATGGGCAATATTTTGAATAAAATATTTTTTCACTTTCATACTTAAATAAATGGTTTTTTTAACAAAAAAATACGAAATTATTTAGTTGCGCACCCGATAGATGTGTTTTAAGCCATTTGGAATAAGTTCATTCCTAAGAAATAACCATATTCATACAAAAATTAGAAAATGGGCGGTAAGTTTGGGCGGTAATTTCACGATGAATTTGGTGAAATTTGTATGGAGGCTTTATGTTATATTTGCCCGATCCTTTCCATATCGAAAGTGTTCACTTAGGTGGACATTGGAATTGATTTTACCAAGTTTAATTGAATTCATTCAGAAATAGTAAGTGTTTTCATATAAAAACTCGAAAATGCGTACATATTGAAATTTATGAACAGCTGACCGTAAGTTATAAGCTGCACATTTCAAATTTGATGGACCTCCTAATGGGATGAGATGCAAAAAGAACATCAGTGTACTTGTATAGACAACATATAGTGTTTGCGGAAGTTCATCAGTTTTAAAGTTGATATTGTACTGTGCGTCTCGATAGCTTTTCTGTTGAAAAATAGTAGAACGAATCTTTTGACCATAATGCTAGTTAGTTTAGTATTAGCTGTAATGATAACGCATTAGCAAATTTGATAAATTAGATATATTCGAGTCAGCTAAGTTCACTCCATAGTATGCGTGATACATGTTTCTCCTGATTTAAACTGTAGGCCAAATTACTTGTGTCATTTTGTTACCCGGGATCACATGGAAAGCTTAGATTACTGTAAATATATGTAAAGCGATGCGTTGATGCCACGAAATTAAGTGTAAGACAGCAGGTACTTGTAGAAAAAATCAGTATATAACCGATATGCGAAACTTTGTTCTTTGCAGCAATGTGAGAGTTAATTTTAATGTTTGATGTTGAATTGGCAGAACTTTAGCATATCAAATTTAGCTTGGTTCAATTCATATATAAATGTATGCTCAAATCTATACATAGACATTATTTATCGGTACTATGATATTTCGTGCCAGATGAACAGAACTTTAATTATCTTTTTACACACTTACATATGATTGTTGATATTGATGTTCACTTTTCGAATTGCGTTAAATTCTTTATTTTAATATAAACAAGAACAAAAAGTTAACTTCGGTTGGACCGAAGCTTATATACCTGTTACACATCAATTGACATGGATCTTCGTAAGCAACATTTGAATTAAATTGTATCTTAAAATAGGAAACAAATTAAAAATATTCTTAAAAATTTAGAAATTCGCGGTCCGAATTGAACCAAGTTTAAACTGAAGATTTGGCATGGTATAAAAAGCATTTGTTCCATATTTGAAGCCATTCGCTTTATAAATACATTTTTTTCTTTTAAGAACTTGACAAAATGTTGTACTTTTGTATTGGAGCTATACCTAAAAGTGGGCGTAGCACATTGATTTTAACATAGAAAGTACACAGGACCTAGAAAAGCGTAAGTATAAAATTGCAGCTTAATATCTTTAAAACTGAGCGAATAAATCGCGCAGACGGACAGACAGACGGACAGATCTGTTCGTCATGTCGAGCTGATCAAGAATTTATATATTTTATAGGGTCTACGATGGATCCTTGAATGCGTTACAAACTTTCAGACAAAATGAATATACCCTCAACAGTATGAGTGGCGGGTGTAAAAATCGAAAAAAAAAAAAAAAAAATAACGGTTAGTTTATATGAGAGCTATACCTAAAATTGGGCGTGGCACTTTCATTTTTATACTTGATTTAGTCGTTAAAGAGAAAACCGATCAAAAATATATATATTTAATAGGGCCTACGATGACTCCTTTAACACGTTACAAATTTTCAGACAAACTTAATAAACCCTTCAAACTATGTGTGGCGGGTGTAAAAATTGGGCATTTTAACATTTTAAATTGAAATGTTTTATTTTGAATAGTAATTTTATTTTACAACTTTTATTTTACCCGTGTGGTGTCCGGGATGTCAAAAATACAACCACAGCATTTTCAGCTTGATGTAAAAGCGTCTAAAGAGACAAACCATCAGGATGAGGTTGGTTGCGCAGGGATATTGGTCCCCTCAACCGAAAAACAACTTGAAACCATAAGAACTATGGACAAAACGGCTAGAAAAAACATAAGTACTCCAGGTGGCAGACAAAGTAGTGAAAATTCACCCATGGTGAATCCCGCGGCAGGGGCATGAATTCTGGAGGCCCCAACTACCTTCAAATCTGCTACTCATGATAACACACTCCGGTAACGATTAAAAATATGGGCCTGGAATGTCCGATGCCCTTGCAGGGATGGTGCACCTAAACAACTACTAAACACTCTTGACAAATTTAAGGCTTATATGACACCCATCCAGGAAATTCGATTGGAAATTGACACAAAGAAAGAGCAATCTGCTACATATACTACAGTGGCCATGAGAGTCAACGAATATTTGGATGTGGCTTCGTGGTTAGTAGGATACTACGTGGTCTTGTCTTGGTCTTGTGCCTTGGTTCGATACGCATCAAAGCTAAGTTCTTCGACTTTGCCGAGGGCCGCAACATGGTCATAAGTAGCACCAGCTTCCAACACCTCGACATTCACACGGCAACTTGGCGCAGTGGCGTCCCAGGCGTTGTGTAAAGATGCGCATGGAAACGTCGTGACAGTTGTTCAGGAGTCACTTATGATATGGAGGAATCAATTCTCTACCCAAATTGGAAGCGAAGACGATAACAATGCAGCCAGCGGAGAAGATGAATATCTGGTTCCCCGACCGATGATGGACCATCTGTTAAGCCACCAGACTATGACGATGTCTTAGAAGCTATACAAAAGCTTAAAAATAAAGCCGCAGGAGCAAACGAACTTTCTACAGAGTTATTTGAGACCGGCGGCGAAGAGTTGATTTGATGTATGCCTCAACTCTTATGCAAAGTATGGAATAGTGAATGCATGCCCAGCGATTGAAACGTAAGTGTACTTTGCCGAATACTCAAGAAAGGAGACCCCGCTTTCTGCGCAAACCATCGCGGTATAAACCTTTGACCAATCGCTTATAATATTGTGTAATAGACTGAAACCGTACGTACAACTATGGTTGGACAGTGGCAGTGCGGTTTTCGACCGAAGAAATCAACCACCGACTCCTTATTTACGCTATTTTTCGATTTCAAAATTGGTATCCCAGAAAAAATCGTTCGCCTCAGTATAATGACGCTGACAAACACACAAAGCCGTGGATATAAATTTCTCTTTATTTATCTGTGTCAACTTTAAAGAGTTTTACTGACTAGCTTCAACATTGGAACAAAATAAATGAATACCAGCTCTTGGAACAGCAATCATTTGTTCTCATCTATATTGTTTAGTGCTACTGCAAAACTAGACTCTCCATATTGACGCATAATTTGCGTGAGCTCAAACAATTTAAAAGAGTCCAAAAGAGTGTTTCCAACAATAACACTATTCGGATCGCTCCTATTTAGCTTAAAATTCATCGATCGCCAACTGGGGAAAGTTGCTTGAGAACCCCAAACACAATGATATCAATTCCTCCAAAGAAATCATTATTTTTAAAAATTTGATTAAGTCGGCAATCCAAATACGAAAATATTTTGGCTCGACCATAGAAATTTCATCAGTAATGCCTGACTTACACGATCATATATATGTGGCACATTGTAGATATGTGACTGTCTAAGCACAGAAAAATCTTATGTGTCACATCATGTGAATCAGAGAAATGGTAAAATAAGAACGTCTCGAAAGAGTGTTTTGACATTTTCTGTGAATTATCTTTAAAATTGGGAAATACTTTACAGTAATCTGAACACTTCAAAACAAATGTGACAAGATTTTGACAAATGGACGATATGTTTCACAAAATATATGATCGTGTAAACCAGGCATAAGGATTACCTGCAGGCCTTTCAATTTTAAATACATTGTGTTTACAATGTCGTTGCTGAGGGGTCATAGCTCGGTCGAAGACTGATTGACTGGTAGTGGAAATATTGAGTGGAGCAGCTTTCCCAGTTGGAGCCAACAGAAGTACTTTCGCCGACTCCGGGTTGCTGCCAGCAAATTGATTGGCTCTAAAAGTCAGAGGCTGATAGATAGCCGAAATGAGACGGCTTTTACCAACGCCAGTACAAAAACCAACATACTAATTTTATTATTTGCGCGTGGCTGGGGAGGATGGTATATTAAATCTACATGCATTTTGGCCTTAAATTTGTTTTTTATAAGAACACGTGTACGTGTGACGCTGATATTCAATAACATGCGCTACTTCTAAATTATTACCATTGGTTGTAATAAATCTATCAACAAAATTAATAATTGGCGTGATGTTTTGACGTCCAGCAGAGTTTTCAAATTTCGGAGCGTTTTTGATCCAGTACATGCCATGGCAATGTGGGGAGCCCCTATGTTGGAATTTTAGTCTCCAATAGAAATCAACAACCTTATTTTCACCAAAAAGTAAAGGAAACAGATAAAAGGGTCCGACCCTATAAGTCTAGCTTTCTCAATCACTTGTAGTTTGCCCGCTTCTTCCTCTGATAAAAGTTATTATCTACTACTCTGGATAAAATAACTAACAGTTCCTGCCACCTTGTTTCTACAGCGGACACTGTAAAAGGTCGAAAGATCATACTGGAGACTCATTGCTAATAATTTCATCTCCCAATGTGCCAGAGAAGATCTTAAACCAATCAAAAGGTGGAAGGATTCATCATGCTGTACGAGATTGTTGGCAAAGTTGACGTCCAAAGCATTTTCTACAGTAACATCCCGAGAAAGTTTATAAAATGTCCAGAGCACTTTAGCTACACTATAGAATAAAATAAAACTGATAATTGATCTTTTCATAGAATTTAAGGAAGAATTGAAAGATAAAAAGTGAAAAAATTGGTTATATAAAGAACAGAGAGAACGAAGAGAGTCATGACAAGCATAATTTGTAGTGCACAGAGGCAAAAGAAAAAACAAACGCGAGCAAAGCCGTTTACTAGACTGATACCATACGTACAATGTGTGTTTGGAAAAAAACAGTGAGTTTTTATACCGAAGAAGTCGACCATTGAATCCCAAATCGACACACACCACCTGTTTGTCGACTTTGAAGCCGCTCTTGGCACGCACTAACTAAACTTGGTATCCCTGTAAATATCATTCGCATCTGTATGATGGCGCTAACAAACACTCAAAGCGTTATCATGCTAGGTTAAAATCTTTTCTACCCCTTTGACGGGCATTATTTTCTATAAAGGAACCATGCAATTCACGTATGCCGATGACATCGACAAAAGCTGAAATTTTTAACGTACAGTAAGTGTTCAATGTAGATTGATGAGAAGTTTCGCACAATGGGGCTAGAGGTGAACGAGAGAAAGACGAAGTACTTTGTATCAACTGGCAGATCATCAACATGACTTGGCCAATGTGTGAGTATAGAGAATTTCAACTTCGAGGATGTAGAAATCTTCGTCTACCTAGGATCAGAGGTATCCAAGAACAATGGATATCTGACAAAAAATGACTTTGGTTAACCGACGCTACTTTGGTCTCGGTAATCAAATACGAAGTAGAGTTTTATCCAAAACAACACAAAAAAAAAGACAAACTCTACAAGACATTTATACTCCCGGTTCTGATGTATCGCTCAAAATCATGAGTCATGTCACAAGCGGACGTATGAAACAAAAATTCTCTGTAAAAACTTTGGACCAGTTAAAATGTACAATGAGTACCATATTCGCATGAATGACGAGCTGTACAGGTATGTAACGAATGCATCACAGGCTCCGGGGAAACAAGTGTACGAACGAAATGTCAACAAAATCGGAAAGGTGCGTTAGCGAGGACGACCTTCGCTGTGCTGAAGGACCAGATCTTGGAAGACATCTCAAAACGGATTCCCCAATTGGTATTGAACTGCATTAGACCATTTCAGCTGGGTTTTTACCCTTATTGATGCTCAGGCTAAAAAACAAGCTTTAACAGCCTTACACTACTATATTGAAATTGTCGAAATTATCAGAAAGTAACTTACCCAAAAACATTTTTCTTTGTTGTTACTTATAGATTAAATAATAAATACATATTTAAATACCTTTTATAAACAAAGCTTAGAGCTTCAGAACCTGTTGTAGAAAATTTTTGGCGATAACAGTTTCCAAATTTTGTTAGGTCAGATAGCGTTATCGATTCTAAACGACCTTCCATTGTATTTATGAAATCGTCTCTACTTAAGGTAAAAACGGCATTTGACACATTGATTTTTGACAGTCCAGTTTCGTGTCGCACTAAAGTTAAATTAAGGCACCTTATTGACACTTCCAGTTTACTGCACACTCGTTCGCGTTCTATAATAAAACAGAAAATAGATTGTTGTACATAAAAAGTTTTTACTTGATGAGTTACTGTGATAAATTTTATAATGCGTGTAAAAACCAGGAAAAAGAATTTTAACTGCGTTGCACAGTTTCCAATTGCCCAATTATTGCGACCAAACTACGTTTAGAATTGCGTGTTAGGTTCATTTTTATACACTGTACTCAAAGGGTAAAAGGGTATATTAAGTTTGTGCGAATGTATGTAACAGACAGCAGGAGGATAGATAACTCGATTAATACCAAAAATGATTTTTTTTTTTTTAAACTCCACTGATTCTTCGTGACGTTTTCTCCAAAAATGCAACCAACATCATTGCGCAAATACCGAACTCGCTTGATTTGGCTACGTGTGACTTCTGGCTATTCCCAAAACTCAAGAGACCACTCCGGGGAATCGCGTTTCGAGTCGATTGAGGAGATAAAAGCTAAATCGAAGAAGGCGCTGATGGAACGGGACTATTTGGCATGTTTAAAGGATTGGAAAAAACGTTGGCATAAGTGTATTTTATCGGGAGGGAACTACTTTAAAGGGAATGAAATTATTTTTCAAAAATAAATAAATTTATTTCATTTTACAAACAAATTCACCTTACTTTTTGTTCACAGTAGTATTCTTGATCAGCATTGGAATGGAAGTCGAACTAGCCATGTTCGTCTCTCCGTCTGTCATGCTGACTACCCTATGAAAACGATTATTTCGGAGACTACTGGAGATGCCCGTGTGGTGAGCGGGCGGTCAAGAACACTACCACAGCATGTGTTAATTCACCAGTGTATAATTCCGCGGCAGGGGCAAATATTCTGGAGGCCCCAACTACCGTTAGAGCATATAAAAAAGACGATCCCCGAAAACAATACAAGGATCACGACATACGTATGTGCACCTGGAACGTCCGAACCCTTAACAGGGATGGTGCAATAGAAGAGCTTACTACCACTCTTACCAACTTCAGAGCAGACATCACTGCTATCCAGGAAATGCGATGGACTGGCCATGGTTGCGTAAACTTAGCAACCTGTGACATCTACTACAGAGGTCATGAGAGGCAACACATATTCGGATGTGGCTTCGTGGTTGGTAGTAAACTACGCAGACTCGTCTCCAGGTTTACAGCTGTAGATGAACGTCTCGCCTCAATACGCATCAGAGCTAAATTTTTCAACATTAGCCTTATAGATGGAGAAAGACGAATTCTATGAGCGATTAGAAAGACTCTACGATCGCTGCCCCAAGCATGACATCAAAATTGACTTCGGTGATTTCAACGCACAAATTGGGAGAGAAGAACTCTTTCGCCCTACCATCGGTATATTTAGCCTCCATGACACCACCAACAGTAATGAAGAAAGGCTAATCGGCTTTGCTCGGGCAGAATCTTGATCATAAGTAGTACCGAGATTCACAAGGCAGCATGGCGCAGTGGCGACCTAAGTATCCGCACCCAAATAGATCATGTGGTGATAGATGCTAGGCACTCTACCAGCGTGCTTAATGTACAAGTGTACAGAGTTCTTAACATCGACTCGGACCACTGCCTTGTTCTCGCCAAGGTACGTACTAAACTCCGCACAGCGCACGCCAAGCGAGCTATCATACAACGGAAGCTAGATGTTGGTAGGTTAAAAGTCACAGCAGACTGACGCTGCCTTCTCAACAAGGGAGAATCCTCCTGCCTTCGACTGTATAAACAATCAGTGGAAACGTCTCTCAAACTTATTGGCTACGGCAGCCAAAGAGGTTATTGGCAACAGTAAGCCTCGAAGGCAGACGGTACGATGAGGAATGTCGCATTGCTACTGCAGAGAAGAATATAACACGAAAACGAACTCTGCAGGCGGAAGAAAAGAGAACTGGAAAGGCGTGAAGTAAAGGAGATTGAAAGATGGGTAGCAGAAACGAAGCCCAAGGCTTTTACCAAAAATACAAGCGCATGACCGACCGTTATAAGCAAGGAGCTTCTTACTGAAAGGATGAACAAGGAAACATGGCAACAGATGTCCAGGAATAACTAAGGCTATGGAGGACCGCAGACGAATTACCCGCAGAGTGATTTAAGACCGCTGGCGAAGATTTGATTGGATGTATGCATCAACTCTTGAGCAAAATATGGACTGGTGAGCGTATGAATGATGACTGGAACCTAAGTGTCCTGTGCCCAGATTTTAAGAAAGGAGATCCTACAATGTGCGCAAACTATCACGGAATACGTCTCTTAAAATCGCTTATAAAATCCTATCTGGCATATTGTGTAAAAGACTGAAACCGAACGCATGAAGTATAGTTAGACAGTACCAGTGCGACAAAAAGGTCACGTCCAATTGAACTGACGGTAAACGAGAACAAAACTAAGTACATGGTATCCACCCGCAGACAATCTGCACGACGCAGACGGTTTTTGAGGACAGAGAACTTCAGGTTTGAGGCTGTAGAAAATTTCGAATACCTAGGCTCAGATGTAAGCAATGACAGCAACAACATTCAGGATACTAAACGAAGAATCACTCTTGATAATCGTAGCTATTTTGGTCTCGGTAAGCAAATGCGAAGTAGAGTTCGGTCCAGAGAAACAAAAATTTAACTCTATAAGACGCTGATAATGCCAGTCCTGATGTATGGCTCAGATGCATGGGTCATGACAGAATCGGATAAGTCGGTGTTGGGCATATTTGAGAAGAAGATACTTCGGACAATCTTTGGTCCAGTTAGAGTAGAAAATGATATTCGTATTCGCACGAACGATGAGCTGTACGAGCTATATACCGATATCAACATAGTCAGGAACATCTAATACAAAAGGCTGTCCTGGGCTGTATCTGGAGTATAACCGATGGTGCCAAACCTTTCGTGCTGCCAAGGCCGACAAACGGCTGTAGCGCAATTTATATATATATATATATATAGATATATATATATATATATATATTTAAAACTTAAACTCTCCTTAGATGTCAAGTGTGCACTTGCAAATGGTTTTTGTCTAGACGCGTTTTAAAGGGTACCCCCTATACAAATCTACCCAAAAATTGTGGTTTTTTGCACAAAACGTCATTGTTTCTTATTCTAGGAAGTCAATTTGGTATATATTATGTCAATGATAGTTCCAATGAAATATCCCAATATGGGTAGGACCAAACAAATTTTAGACATAGCCCTAATACTTTCTTGTTTAAATTAATATTTGGTGTTCATATATATTCTTAGTTCATTCGTAGGATTTATTTGCAAATAAAAACTACGTACAATATTAATTACGTACAATATGAATTTAATTCGCTTTTCAAATAAATGAATAACAACAATAATTTTTCTTTGCAAATAAGACGTAAGCAGAACAAGACTAATAGTAAACTAACTATTAGTATGCATGGTAACTGAACGAAATATATAAGCGCAAAAAAGATGTTTTTAGTTGAGAAACGTCCGACATCTTTGTTTAAAAACATTTTTAAATTACATTGCAAATAATTAGTACGCCTTAATAAATTTTTTCTGTAAATGGAGACTAACAGTAATATGCTAATTCTTACAACACTAGCTTTTCTAAAGAACCGTTTAGTAGATATCTTCAAAAAACAATTTTTGGGGGACTTTTTCGGTTTCGGTTTCGGCTTATCTCTTCCTGGGTTGCAAGATATTTCCTTCGTCTAAACGGCGTTATGCAAAATGTTACTTTTTAATCCCAATTTTTCAGAATATAAAACGTATTTTTATTAATTTTTAAAATAAGTAAATTAAGACAATTTCACCATGAAACTATAAAACGTAAGCTACATATAGTACAAATAAATACAATTTATAATTTAAGGTAATTAGGAATATTTGTTCAAAACATTATACTTGTTCAAATATGAACATGTGCTGCTTGTGGATTATCATATTCAATACGCGATAAGAATAGACAAGATATCCCGCAGTGACAATATTTTTAAACTCACACAGAAGTCATAACACTTTACGATCGTGCTAAGTGACGCTCAGCACTGAAGTAGCATCAAACATGTTCAGCGATGACCCTTGACTCCTGCACGCATAATCAATTCTCCGCTTAAAATACATAAGCTATTTTTATAGTCATATTCATTGTAAACATACACATAATATTATTTTACACATACACATACAGCCCACTTTGTAATAGAAATAGAAATTGTATATAAGCATGTAATTTTCATAAATAAAATTAGTACCTTACAACTACTCAAACATGTTTGTTCTCTCCAAGTGAGATTATAAAACATAAATTTTAATGCTGTATTGCCATTATATATTAACATTTTCTTTTGGAGTTCTATAACAGAATTCAACTGTGTACGTTATTGTACATTTTGGTCCTTCGAACCTCAAAGGACTAGGCGACCAATCAATACTAATTTCGTTATGTACAGATTAAACTAAGTTTCAAACTAATTCCAATTAAAAACTATTATTTAAGTTTTAATAAATTAATAAGTTTAACATGGCATTAAAATCACGATGGCAACCTGCACCAAAACTGAACTAATTTGCAGCCTTGATAAATAAAAATTTCAAGTACTCGTATATAAATCACCATAAATCACCCGAATTGCAAGGACTAATGGTGCATTCTAGTAAAAAGTCTTATTAGAAGTCGCATCAAGCATCACCTTCTACACACTTTCTCAGTGAATTATCACCAATATCAGCTGTCTGCTGACCCCAAAATACATAAAAAAGAGTTTACAAACTTTACAAAATAAACAGCAAGGGGTTTGACTCTTAGCACTCAAAGGATATTTGCAGTACGGGTTCACATTTCCCTAGAATCCGAATTGAAAGCCGGTGTACTGTTCTTGGCCCAATTCTGTATGTTCTGTTTACATCAGGCATACCAACAGTTCATGGCTGCACAATCTCTACATTTGCTGACGATACTGTTATATTGAGCAGATCTAAATGACCAGTGCAAGCATGTAGAAAACTGTAGATCGATTTGGCACATCTTGAAGAGTGGTTCTTTAAATGGCGCTTTAAAGTAAACGAGCAAAAAAGCACCCAAGTACCTACATTTAATGACTACCCTGATCTACCGCACAAGTTATGAATTTTTTCGAGTGGGTGTATACCACCTATTCAATCGCTGAAGGGTAAAAATCGAAAATACAAAATTTGCAATTAAACAAGAAACGTTAACTTCGGTAGAACCGAAGCTTAAATACCCGTCACACGAATCTTTAAAGAGTTTATGTGTAATCATCAGTGGTCACCCAAGTTTACACACAATATTAATTTAAAATTTTAAGCTAAAAATTCAGATATGTATAACAACATGTTTCTCGAATATATCTGGAAATGGGCGGTAAGGTTGTATGAAAGAAACACCTAAAAATGGGCGTGGCACCATGATATTGGAAGAGTTTTACCCAATATGGAGTAAAACAAGAAAAACGTTAACTTCGGTAGAACCGAAGCTTAAATACCCGCCACACGAATCTTTAAAGAGTTTATGAGTAATCATCAGTGGTCACCCAAGATTACACACAATATTAATTTCAAATTTTGAGCTAAAAATACAGATATATATAACAACATATTTCTCGAAAATATCTGGAAATGGGCGGTAAGTTTGATGATATTGGAAGAGTTTTTACCCAATATGGAGTAAATTCATAAATAAATAATAACCATTTTCATACAAAAATTCGAAAATGGGCGGAAATTTTGTATGGGGGCTATGCCAAAAAAATGGGCGTGGCACATCTGATTTGACATTGGATGACATTAGAATGTTTTTAGCCAAATTGGAGTGAATATATGCATAAATAATACTTATTTTCGTACAAAAAATCAGAAAAAACGGAAAGTTTATATGGGGGCTATGCCTAAGAGAGGGCGTGGCATCTTGGTTTTGGGAGCGAATACATTCATAAATAATTACAATTTTTATACAAAAAATCGGAATAAATCGGTAAATTTGTATGGGGGCTATACCTAAAAATGGGCGTGGCACTCTAATTCTCGAACTCATAATAGTCGTTGCCGAAAAAAATTAAGTTCCAAATTTCAGCTTAATATCTTTATATCTTCAACGAAAAAGATGCTTAGAAATATACAGACGGACAGACGGACAGACAGACGGACATGGCTAGATCGATTCGTCTCGTCGAGCTGATCAAGAATATATATACTTTATGGGGTCTACGACGTCTCCTTCAATGCGTTACAAACTTTCAGACAAACTGAATATACCCTTCACACTAGTGTGTGGGGTATAAATAACATGAATAAATAATAACCATTTTCATACAAAAATTCGAAAATGGGCGGAAAGTTTGTATGGGGGCTATACCAAAAAATGGGCGTTGCACATCTGATTTGACATTGGATGACATTAGAATGTTTTTAGCCAAATTGGAGTGATTATATGCATAAATAATTAGTATTTTTTTTTACAAAAAATCGGAAAAATCGGAAAAAATGGAAAGTTTATATGGGGGCTATGCCTAAAAGAGGACGTGGCATTTTGGTTTTGACACTGGATGACAAAAGAAACGCTTTTACACAATTGGGATCGAATACATTCATAAATAATTACAATTTTTATACAAAAAATCAAAAAAAACGGTAAGTTTGTATGGGGGCTATACCTAAAAATGGGCGTGGCACTCTAATTCTCGAACTCATAATAGTCGTTGCCGAGAAAAGCTTAAGTTTCAAATTTCAGCTTAATATCTTTATATCTTTACCAAAAAAGATGCCTAGAAATATACAGACAGACAGACGGACATGGCTAGATCGATTCGTCTCGTCGAGCTGATCAAAACTTTTTCCAGTTATTATTAAAAATCTCAAGAATGGACAAATTTATAAAGGTGAACTTTTCATGGGTTGGATGATATTTTCTTCCTCTACACTACCATATGCTATTTGTAAAAATCGAATGAATACTTTTTGTGTACCAAGCGTCGAAACACAGAAAAATGGCATTTTTCATGCTTTTTTGAAAAATGTTAATTTTAATCCCAATTTTGAGTGATATAAAAAATATTTTTATTTATTTTTAAAATTTGTATATTTAGACATTTTCATTGCGAAAATATGACGCCAACATTTGTCCAAATCGGATAAAAAATGTGGAAGTTATATGCACGTGTGGTGAGCGGTCGGTCAAGAATACTACCACAGCAGGCTCAGCTTGACGTAAGAGTCGTCTAAAGAGCGAATCCTCGATGTGAGGTTGGTCGGTGGAGTGGTTTACAAAGGCTAATCGACTTTGCTGCGAGCAGAAACATGATCATAAGTTGTACCAGATTCCCACATCTCGAGATTCACAAGGCAACATGGCTCAGTGGCGACCTAAGTACCCGCACCCAAATAGATCATGTGGTGGTTGATGCCAGGCACTCTTCTAGCGTGCTTTATGTACGAGCGTACAGAGGTCTTAACATCGACTCAGACCATTACCTTGTTCTAGCCAAAGGTACGTACTAGACTCAGCACAGCGCACGCCAAGCGAGCTACCATACAACGAAAGCCAGATGTTGATAGGTTAAAGTCACAGCAGACTGCCGCTGCCTTCTCAACAAGGATCTCACATCTACTCCGAGAGAAATCCTCCGGCCTCCGACTGTATAAACGATCAGTGGAAGCGTATCTCAAACACATTAGCTACGGCAGCCAAAGAGGTTATTGGCTTTACTAATCCTCGAAGGCAGACATGGCACGATGAGCAATTTCGCATCGCTACTGCAGAGAAGAATATGGCACGAGGATGGGTAGCAGAAACGAGGCCCGTGGTTTTATCAAAAAAATAAAACGTATGACCAATGGTTATAAGCAAGGAGCTTCGTTCTGGAGGGAGCCACTTCTCTACCCTACTTGGGCGCGATGACGGGAACAATACCGCTGGTGGAGATGATGAAAATCTGGATCCTCCGGCTGAGGATGGGATTCCTGTGGAGCCACCAGACTATGAAGAGGTCTTAGAAGTCATACAAAAAGGCTTTAAAAATAACAAAGCGGCAGGCGCAGACGAATTACCCGCAGAGTTGATTCGATGTATGCATCAACTCTTGTGCAAAATATGGTCTGGTGAGCGTATGCCTGATGACTGGAACCTAAGTGTCCTGTGTCCAGTCTTGAAGAAAGAGGACCTGGCGGTTGGGGGGAAAGGTAATGGGAAAAAAAGTTTCCCTCTTTCCCCTAAAAAGGAGGAGAGGGGGGGAAAGGAAAGGGGGAAAAGGAAGGTGGGGGGAAAAAAGTTTTTTTTTTTCACCCCCCAAAATAAAAAAATTTTAATTTTAAATTTTAATATAAATATATATATATATATATTTCTCGAAAATATCTGAAAAGGGTAAGTTTGATGATATTGGAAGAGTTTTCTTTACCCATAACAGGCATTCAAAATAAATAATAATCCTTTTACAAAAATATGGAGTAAATTCCAAAAAAAAAAAAAAATATTTTTCAAAAAAAAATTAAAAAAGGGGCGGAAATTTTGTATGGGGGCTATGCCAAAAATGGGCGTGGCACATCTGATTTGACATTGGATGACATTAGAATGTTTTTAGCCAAATTGGAGTGAATATATGCATAAATAATACTTATTTTCGTACAAAAATCAGACAAAACGGAAAGTTTATATGGGGGCTATGCCTAAGAGAGGGCGTGGCATCTTGGTTTTGGGAGCGAATACATTCATAAATAATTACAATTTTTATACAAAAAATCGGAATAAATCGGTAAATTTGTATGGGGGCTATACCTAAAAATGGGCGTGGCACTCTAATTCTCGAACTCATAATAGTCGTTGCCGAAAAAAGCTTAAGTTCCAAATTTCAGCTTAATATCTTTATATCTTCAACGAAAAAGATGCTTAGAAATATACAGACGGACAGACGGACAGACAGACGGACATGGCTAGATCGATTCGTCTCGTCGAGCTGATCAAGAATATATATACTTTATGGGGTCTACGACGTCTCCTTCAATGCGTTACAAACTTTCAGACAAACTGAATATACCCTTCACACTATGTGTGACGGGTATAAATAACATGAATAAATAATAACCATTTTCATACAAAAATTCGAAAATGGGCGGAAAGTTTGTATGGGGGCTATACCAAAAATGGGCGTTGAACATCTGATTTGACATTGGATGACATTAGAATGTTTTTAGCCAAATTGGAGTGATTATATGCATAAATAATTAGTATTTTTTTTACAAAAAATCGGAAAAATCGGAAAAAATGGAAAGTTTATATGGGGGCTATGCCTAAAAGAGGACGTGGCATTTTGGTTTTGACACTGGATGACAAAAGAAATGCTTTTTACACAATTGGGATCGAATACATTCATAAATAATTACAATTTTTATACAAAAATCAGAAAAAAAAACGGTAAGTTTGTATGGGGCTATACCTAAAAATGGGCGTGGCACTCTAATTCTCGAACTCATAATAGTCGTTGCCGAGAAAAGCTTAAGTTTCAAATTTCAGCTTAATATCTTTATATCTTTACCAAAAAAGATGCCTAGAAATATACAGACAGACAGACGGACATGGCTAGATCGATTCGTCTCGTCGAGCTGATCAAGAATATATATACTTTATGGGGTCTACGACGTCTCCTTCAATGCGTTACAAACTTTCAGACAAACTGAATATACCCTTCACACTATGTGTGACGGGTATAAAAATAACTCGAAAAGTTTTTGCGATTGCGACTAAGGGAGCATGGCTGTATATGTTTGAGGTGAATGCCGAGATGCAGGACGTCATTTGGCTGTTGTATTGCGATATTGTTTAAAGTTACAGGGGAGCACGTACTTTTATTGAGCGTAATACGAATCGGAAGTCAGCATTTTGTTTCATTTTAAACTCAACAAAAAAACATATTTTCTTAAAAAAAAAAACAAAAACAATGAAAAACGTTATATTCGGTGGAACCGAAGCTAAGATACCCGTCACACGAATCTTTGAATAGTTTATGTTTGAAAACAATTACTTTTCATAAAAAATGCTCGAGAATCATACTAGTTTACAAATATTGGCAACATCTCGTGGGTTCTTTCTAACCCACCTATTTCCATGTATTTTGGGGCGTAGATTTTAAAAATGGCCGCCAAAAATTTTTCTTAGGAACCGTTTAGAAGATATTTAAAAACTTTTTTCCAGTTATTATTAAAAATCTCAAGAATGGACAAATTTATAAAGGTGAACTTTTCATGGGTTGGATGATATTTTCTTCCCTCTACACTACCATATGCTATTTGTAAAAATCGAATGAATACTTTTTGTGTACCAAGCGTCGAAACACAGAAAAATGGCATTTTTCATGCTTTTTTGAAAAATGTTAATTTTTAATCCCAATTTTGAGTGATATAAAAATATTTTTATTTATTTTTAAAATTTGTATATTTAGACATTTTCATTGCGAAAATATGACGCCAACATTTGTCCAAATCGGATAAAAAATGTGGAAGTTATATGCACGTGTGGTGAGCGGTCGGTCAAGAATACTACCACAGCAGGCTCAGCTTGACGTAAGAGTCGTCTAAAGAGCGAATCCTCGATGTGAGGTTGGTCGGTGGAGTGGTTTACAAAGGCTAATCGACTTTGCTGCGAGCAGAAACATGATCATAAGTTGTACCAGATTCCCACATCTCGAGATTCACAAGGCAACATGGCTCAGTGGCGACCTAAGTACCCGCACCCAAATAGATCATGTGGTGGTTGATGCCAGGCACTCTTCTAGCGTGCTTAATGTACGAGCGTACAGAGGTCTTAACATCGACTCAGACCATTACCTTGTTCTAGCCAAGGTACGTACTAGACTCAGCACAGCGCACGCCAAGCGAGCTACCATACAACGAAAGCCAGATGTTGATAGGTTAAAGTCACAGCAGACTGCCGCTGCCTTCTCAACAAGGATCTCACATCTACTCCGAGAGAATCCTCCGGCCTCCGACTGTATAAACGATCAGTGGAAGCGTATCTCAAACACATTAGCTACGGCAGCCAAAGAGGTTATTGGCTTTACTAATCCTCGAAGGCAGACATGGCACGATGAGCAATTTCGCATCGCTACTGCTGAGAAGAATATGGCACGAGGATGGGTAGCAGAAACGAGGCCCGTGGTTTTTATCAAAAATAAAACGTATGACCAATGGTTATAAGCAAGGAGCTTCGTTCTGGAGGAGCCACTTCTCTACCCTACTTGGGCGCGATGACGGGAACAATACCGCTGGTGGAGATGATGAAAATCTGGATCCTCCGGCTGAGGATGGGATTCCTGTGGAGCCACCAGACTATGAAGAGGTCTTAGAAGTCATACAAAGGCTTAAAAATAACAAAGCGGCAGGCGCAGACGAATTACCCGCAGAGTTGATTCGATGTATGCATCAACTCTTGTGCAAAATATGGTCTGGTGAGCGTATGCCTGATGACTGGAACCTAAGTGTCCTGTGTCCAGTCTTGAAGAAAGGAGACCCTGCAGTCTGCGCAAACTATTGCGGAATAAGTCTCCTCTATCTGCATACAAAGGAAAGCAAGGAAGGAAAGCAAAGGAAAGCAAGGAACTTTGGTGCGACACAGACGTGTTTTTCAAATCGCTCCGCTTTCGCTAATATAATCAGTAAATTCGTTTACAAAAATTAAAAACTTATAACAAAAGTGTATAATTATCTGAAAGCTTATCAAAAGTGAAAGTTTCGTTAATTATATTGTGCATAAAAATAATATTAAATAAACAATAAAAATTAAAATTTTATAAATCACATAACTAAAACTAAAATAAAACAGAAGCCAACACAACAACAATATGCCGATCAATCAACAAACGAAACGCCCGCGCAATAGCATCGGTGCAGGTACCCCGACTCCCCCTGATGCTGCATTATCGTCGGAGATTCTGAAGTTGATTGACGATAGGCTTAAATCTCAAACCGAGTCATTGACCTCAAAAATAACTGAGCTGGAGCATAATTTATCCCAGCAATTAAATGAGAGACTCGAAACCATCAATACTCAAATTTCCAACATAAATATAAGAGTACAAAAATTAGAGGTTTTTGTTGATGAGTTTGACTCTCTCAAACAGCAAGTAGCGGACCTGAAACAAAAACTTGTTGAGCAGCAACAGAACTCAAATGAGCTACAGAAAAACTGGGAAAAGCAGCTGAATACATCAGCGGCTGCAGAGCTGCGCATACATGGAGTTCCATGCTATCAGGATGAAAATTTGAACACACTCTTTAATAGTTTGTGCTTCTCACTTGATATAACCCCACCAAAATTGGATAATATCTATCGGGTGAAGATGTCGAGGCAAACACATAGCCATGTTGACCCTGTCATTATTGTCAAATTTAAAAACAGGGATGATAAAATACGCCTAATACAGGCAACTAGTGCTTATCGTCGGGGAGTTAAAAGCACTCTAAAACTGCGCCAACTTGGCATTGATAGTGATGTTCCATTCTTCGTAAATGTTCCATTCTTCGTAAATGATCAACTCACTGCTAAAAACTATAACATCTTTAAAGAGGCTATGAAGCTTAAAAAACTAAGGCTTCTATCGGCTGTTTTCACTCGCCGTGGGCTAGTGCATGCTAAAGAGAGCGGGAGAGAAGCCGTTATCTGCATTGATAGCATATGTAAATTAGAAGATCTTAAAATGAACAGCCAACAACAACAACACTCTTCTCGCTCTTCACTGGATACGAAAAACGAAAACCTACATCAAACCAGTGAGTGTTTTCGTTCTTAAGAGCTGCTTGGCATCGCTAATAATTTTAATTATAGAATGTTGTGATTGTAACTTAGTTTTAAAAATAATTATGTATTTTAATGTAGGGTATAGTTTAATTTTGTTAGTGTTTATGTATGTTCTGTTTACTCGTTCTGTTTTACTTGTTTTTGATACAATTTGCGTTTTTATTGTTCTTATCCTTTTATTGCGTGCTAATACTTTTCGTATACATTTTGTTTGTAATGTCCAACCAAAGTTCAAATAATTTTAGTGACAGAGGCAATGTTCACACAATGCTAAGAGTTTTCTCTAATCAAAAAATGGGCCTAAAAATTTGTCATATAAATGCGCAGAGTCTTTTTAAGAAAATGGATGAATTTAAATATTTATTTGAAGACTCTTCTATTGATATTGTATGTGTGTCTGAATCATGGTTCACTTCAAACATTCCTAACAGTTTGGTTACTATCTCAGGTTATCACCTAGTGCGGGCTGATCGCAGTAGTCATGGAGGTGGTGTGGCGCTTTATATCAAAAAGAAATTTCCTACAAAGTAATATGTACACATCCTAATGACAGTGCAATTGAATATGTATTTATTGAAATAATAGATAAAATAACCAGGGAAAAAAGTCTTATGTGTACTGCCTACCGTCCTAACAACCAAATTGATTTCTGTGCTTTTTTTGATAATTTATCCTCTATATTCTTAGGATATACACAAGTTATATGGATTGGCGATTTAAATAGTAATTTGCTTGTAGATAATAATTTAATTAATAACATGAACGCATTAGGATTAGCTGCTGTAAACGATAGACTCCCTACTCACTACACGGCAAACTCAGCCACATTGCTTGATGTCTGTTTTGTCAGTGATTTACATAAAGTGAAATTTTACGATCAGCTAGCAGTACCTGCCTTTTCTAGTCATGACCTAATTTTTTTGACGCTTAATATTGACGTATCATATGATGAACATATAATTAGTTATAGGGATTTTAATAATATTGACTATGTTAATCTCGAATTAGCTTTTGATAACTTGGATTGGAATGATATTTATTGTAGTAGTGATGTGAATTATCAAGCCGTGCTACTCCAAAGCAAAATTAAGTATTTGTATAATTGTTTTGTTCCTGTCAAAAACAAGCGTGTCAAACCAAAACCAATTCCCTGGTTCAATGACACAATTAAAATCAATATAATTGAAAGGAACAACGCATATATCCGTTGGAAAAGGTACAAAACTGTAGCAGCTCGTGCAACTTTTTGTTCAACTTCGCAACGTGGTAACTAAAAGCATAAGCAAGGCTAAATCCAAGTACTACTGTGATAAATTTTCTAAAGTAAGGTGCTCTAAAAGCTTTTGGAGAGAAGTAAAGACCATAGGTATAGGTAAACAACCCATGCATGATACTGACTGTGATATTGATGTTGACGATTTAAATGATAAGTTTGTGCAATATTCTGTACCTGAATCTAGGCCTGGTCCTTATATTAACACTGTACCTGATGTTAGCTGTGATAATAGTTTTAGTTTTGCGTGTGTGAATGAATGTGATGTGTTTGAAGCAATTTTAAAAATAAAATCGAACTCAATTGGATTGGACGACATAAACCCCAAATTTGTCAAATTAATGCTTCCAAAATTAGTACCAATTATCACTTATGTGTTTAATTCAGCAATAACTAGATCAATGTTTCCTGACTGTTGGAAAATAGCTAAGGTAACTCCAATCTTAAAAACAAAAAATGAATATAGACCAATATCGATATTATCGTTTCTTTCTTAAGGATTTGAAAGCATTTTAGCAAAGCAAATGAATAGCTTTATAAACGATAATGGTTTATTGTTTGACAAACAGTCAGGTTTTAGGTGCAAACACAGCTGTACCACGGCCATTTTAAAAGTTAGCGAGGACATTAGAGTCAGACTTGACAGAGGTGTGGTCACACTTCTAACGCTTTTGGACTTCTCAAAAGCATTTGACTCAGTAAACAAAGAAATTTTGTGCACAAAACTTAAATTAAATTTTAAGTTCATGACAACAGCCACTAATTTAATAAACTCTTACTTGACCAATAGAGCTCAAGCGGTTGCTACACGGACTAGAGTTTCTAAAATTTTAGCCATTAAAAAAGCTGTACCCCAGGGCTCTATTCTTGGTCCCCTGTTATTTGCTTTATACGCTAATGATCTTCCGAACATTTTGAAATGGTGTGATGTACATTTGTATGCTGATGATGTCCAATTATATGTGAGTGTACCTGTGTCTAGAATAAGTAGTATAGGTAAGGTAAGTGTAAGGTTCTAGTCATATCAAAAAAACCGATTGCCATAGAATCACTTCCCAGGATTATTCTTGATGGTAGTGATTTAAAGTTTGTTGAAGAAGCGAAAAATCTAGGAATTACATTTAACAATAGATTGCTTTTTAATAATCACATCACTAAAGCAATTGGAAAGACATATGGGATGTTACGATCGTTATGGAGTACACATTTATTTTTACCTGTCAAAACAAAATTAACACTAGCCAAGACTTATCTGCTGCCAACCCTTTTCTATGGGGTTGAGGTCTTTGGTTATTGTGATTACGTTAGCAAACAAAAGCTGCAAGTGTGCTTCAATAATATTGCACGATATGTATTCTCACTAAAGCGATCTGACCGAATTTCACATTCAGCAAACAAAATTTTAGGCATATCCATGCAGTTTGGGATTGATGAGAGAATACTCATTTTTCTTCATAAAATAATTACAACTAAAGAACCAAAATACTTGTATGAAAACTTAATTTTTCAAACTCCAGACGACTCAATAATTTAGTGCCCTACAGACATACGTCCCTTATCTCAGAACGCCATTTTTTCATTAATAGCATTCGTCTCTGGAACAGCCTACCAAACTATTTAAAAAAAATCGCATTAGCTACGCAATTTAGGAAAGAACTTCGCAAATACTTGATTCAGAAACAAGGTTAGATATAAGCGAATATAACATTACATATATTAAGAACTAGTTTTAGGTTATTTCATTGTATGTTAATTTCAATTGTTTGTTTTTATGTTAGTCAAAAAAATTTTGTAAACTATATTAAGTTAGAATAAGTAAATTTAAAAACTAATTATAAAAAAAAAAAAAAAAAAAAAAAAAAACATATACATATACATATATATACACATTGTAACTAGATCAAGTTAGATTTAGTAAAATAGTTAACATTTTAATCTACATTACAATATAATAACGTGACTAGTGTAATAATTTAAAAAAATAAGTCTTTCTTGTAACACTAGGAATACTACAGAAATTAAATAAATAAATAAATAATTTAAAAATAAATAATTTAAATACTATCTGGCGTAATATGCAATAGACTGAAACCGTACGAAGGACGTATAGTTGAAAAGTATCAGTGCGGTTTTTGACCAAAGAAGTCAACCATCGACTCCATATTTACGCTGCGACAGATTCTGGAAAAAAAACAAAGAGAAGCAAATCGCCACACACCACCTATTCGTCGATTTCAAAGCAGCTTTCGACACGCCAATCAGATCAAAGTTTTTCGCCTCTGTATGATGACGCTTGAAAACACCCAAAGCGTTGTCAGGGTCGGTAAAGATCTCTCCAACCAGTTTGATACCAAGAGAGGCTTCAGACAGGGTGATGCGTTGTCGTGCGACTCTTCAACCTTCTGATGGAGTACATCCTTTTCAACCTTCTGATGGAGTACATCCTGAGGCGATGCCCAAACGTCGACCGGACGGGCAATATTTTCTATAAAGAAACTATGCTGCTCGCATACGCCGACGACATAGATATTATCGGCAAAAATGCTCGAGCGATAAACGGAGTGTTCTCAGACATCGAAAAGAATGTCGTCCTATGGGACTGACGGTCAACGAGAACATGAATAAGTTCTTGGAATCCACTCGCAGGCAATCTGCACGTCGCAGACGGTCTTTGAGGACAGAGAACTTCAGCTATGAGGCTGTAGAAAACTTCTTCTATTTGGGCTCAGATGTTAACAACAACAACATCATCAGTCAAGACGCTGATAGTGCCGGTCCTGATGTATGGCTCAGAAGCATGGGTCATGACACAATCGGATAAGTCGGCGTTGGACGTATTTGAGAGGAAGATACTTCGGAGAATCTTTGGTCCAGTTAGAGTGGAAAATGACATCCATATGCGCACGAACGATGAGCTGTACGAGCTATATGCTGACATCGACATTGTCAGGAACATCCAATAAAAAAGGCTGTCCTGGGCTGGCCACCTGTGTCGGATGGACACAGTTTGGAAGCAAAACGTGAATCAAATCGGAGGGGTGCGGCAGAGAGAACGTCCGCAGCTGCGTTGGTATAATGAGGCACTGGATTACAACCGCTGGTGCCGAATCTTATGTGATGCCAAGGCCGACAATCGGATGTAGTGCCACTTATATATATATATATATATATATATATATATATATATATATATATATATATATATATATATATATATATATATATATATATATATAACGCGTAAAGTAAAATAGACAAGTATGTTTTATGTGATACATGTTTTTGTTTTAAGTAAATTCAGACAAATTTCCCATAGAAATTGTATTTTTAGTATTGCTTAAGTGAGTATTCATACTGCTACCTAGATAGGTATATTGGCTTATATACATTTATAAATATATATTTGAAAATAATTACTTTTCCATACATTTGTTCGAAAATAATCGATAAGTTTGTATGGGGCTATAGCTAAAAATGGGCTTGGCACCTTGGTTTTGATATTAGATGTCATTAGAAGTGTTTTTACCCAAATTTGAGTGAATAGTCTCATAAATATTACCTATTTTTATATAAAAATTCGAAAGTGGACGGTAAGTTTGTATGGGGGTACAACTAAAAATGGGCGTGGCAGCTTGGATTTGACAATAGACGCATTTATACCCAACTTGGAGTGACTACATCCATAAATAATAGCTATTTTCATACAAAAAATCAGAAAAAAACGGTAAGTTTGTATGAGGGCTATACCTTAAAATGGGCGTGGCACTTTGATTTTAACACTTGAATAAACAAATTAAAAATATTCTTAAAAATTTTCAAATTTGCGGCCCAATCTGAACCAATTTTAAACTGAAGATTTGGCTTCATATAAGAAGCATTTGTACCATATTTAAAGCTATCGGCTCTATAAATAAATGTTTTCTTATAAGAACTTGACAAAATGATGTACGTTTGTATGGAGCTCAAATATCCGCCACACAAAACTTTTATTAGTTCATGTATGATCATCAGTGACGTATATTGGGGCTCAAATTAAAATTATATTTAAAATTTTTAGGTTTAAATGAAGATATAACAATATTTTTCTTGAAAAAATAAAAACAATGGGAGGTAAGTTTGTATGGGGTATGGGGTCTGTATGTTATAGTGACCCGACCCTTGACGTATCGGTAGAATATTCAAAGGATTTTACCCAGATTGAAGTGAATATATTCATAAACAAGAACTATTTTCATACAAAAACACAAACATGGGCGGTATATTTGTATAGGGACTATACCTAGAAATTGGCGTGGCATTTAGGTTTTGATATTTGATGAATTAAAATGTGTTTTTAACGTATTTGTAGTAAATACATTCAGAAATAAAAAAAAATTTCATACAAAAAACCAAAAAAAGTTGTAAGTTTGTATGGGGGCTATATCCTGAAAAGGGCGTGGCACCTTGATTTTGACATTAGATGAATTTAGAAGTGTTTTCACCCAATTCGAAGTGAAAACATTCAAAAATAATAACTGTTTTCATACAAACGTTAAAAAAAGCTGTAAGTTTGAATGGGGGCTATACATTAAAATGAGCGTGGCACCTTGGATTTAACATACAAACTAGTCGTTGCCGAGAAAAACTTAAGCTCCAAATTTCAGCTTTATATCTTCATATTATTCATATTACAAAAAATGCGTAGAAATAAACTGACAGCCAGACGGACAAGCAGATAGGCAGACGGGCAGGGCTACATCGATTCGTCTCGTCGAGCTGATCAAAAATGTATATACTTTATGGAGTCTCCGATGCCTCCTTTAATGCGTTATAAACTTTCCGATAAACTGATAATACCCTTTACACTCTGTGTGGCTGATATAAAAATTTGAATCCATCACTTCAAAATTTGAAAAATCTAGTTGGCGATGATGATATCTGAATCAAAGTCCTTGTCCAAAATTTCGAAACATATCTGATTTTTTTTCTTTTTGAATCAAAATATTCCAAAAAAAGGTGAGTTATTTGAGGTTATAATAAAAAAAGCGAACCAACTTTTCACTTCTGACATCAGATTTGGATTCAGCGAACCAAATTACACTAGAAACGACTATAGTCCACCGCACAAGACCGGAAGTTTTTTTTGTTTATTTTTCACGAAAATATGTCAGTTTTTTGAGGTTAAATTGAAAATATAAAATGGTCTACTGTACCAAATAAATCATTATTTTGAGATCAGAATGAAATCGCGAAGTAATTTTGACATTCTGACATATACAATGATCCCTCTGGTTCGTATGACTTTTTTTGTGTGGCTGTGTTATTAAATGCTTTCGTGTCTCGTATAGTACATGCTTAGTAGCTATGTCCACATCCAGTACAATAAATCAGAAACTCTAGATCTCGGAGTAATGTTTGAATCTGGTTTTCTTTTCAATAAACATCTCGACTGCATCATTTCCAAAGCATTTGCTAAGATGGCTGTTGTCAAGCGTTACGAATCGCAATTTAAATATTTTTATACTTGGCTACTCCTTTACTCTACTTTTGTTCGTTCAAAACTGGAGTATGCATCATTTATATGGAATTCTTCAGCTGTGGAGTATATCAAAAGACTAGAACGAATTCAAAAAAAATTTTAAAATTTACTATCATGCCTATTAACTTCATTGATCCATTACCATAGTAATAGTAGATGTCATCTTTTTTATCTGTCCTTTCTCGAAGATTGAGTATAATTGCAGCATTGCTTCTTATCAATTATCTTATTGCTCAGCATTATTACAGTTACTTATACGCTTGTGCAGACCCTATAGTTCGGCAGTAGACAATTTCCGTTTTGTGGTATCTACTTGGACGATTACTAGTGGTCGATCCTTTGTCAGTTTACTAGTGGTGGAGCAGCGTGCCGGTCAAGGAAAAGAGAAAAAAGAATATTCTTGCAGCATCTTGTCTCTGTGTTCATTTTCTTGTTCATTTTCTGTATAACAGCCCATGTACAATGAATGCACATAAATATGGAAAACTTTAACAGGCGCCTTTAAAATACGACTTTCCGTTGTCAGTTAAAAGGTCGCGTAATCGCAAATGCTTCAGAGTTAGAGAAGGCAGAAGGCTTCGAGTTCAAACGCCGGACGAGGCAGTAAGTTGAATTTTTAAGTTAATTCTTAAATTTAATGTATTTAGAAATAAATGGAAGCTATGGAAGCTGCAAAAAAATAATTATAATAAACATAAATATTACATAAATAAAATCTTGAATGAAATTTAAACAAATAATAACTGATGGCTTTAATCGAAATTATACAATAAACGTAATAAAAAAAAAATTATTGCAAGTCCTAGGATTGTTGTTTGCCGCGAAACTAAATCAAAAATAAAAATAAAAAATTTCTGCACTAATATACAACAAAAAGATCGATCACCTTGCAATCCTCTTGTAGACAGCAAAAGGATCGCCCACCTTGTAATCAACTTGTAGACAGCAAAAGAAGATCCCACCTTGCAATTTACTTGGGATGCAGAGGGTGGCAATACTCTACCTCCTATGACAAGCCAATGTTAAATTAGCCGCTAAAACGCATTGCGGGCGGATTGATGAGCGGGCAGTCACTGCCACAAGTGGGCGGCGAAGTAGTCGACCACGTAGATGCTCCGCCAAACTATAGGGAAACCATTAAATAGATCTTAGAATTTATTTAACTCTCTGCCTCAAAATGTGTGCTTCGATTTTAGCTCTAAATAATTTTTATATCCGCCACACATAGGGGGTAGGGTATATTCAGTTTGTCTGAAAGTTTGTAACGCATTAAAGGAGACGTCGTAGACCCCATAAAGCATATACATATAATCTTGATCAGCTCGATGAGACGAATCGATCTAGCCATGTCCGTCTGTCATTTTTTTAAATGAAGATATGAAGATATTCAGCTGAAAATTGGAACTTAAGGTTTTCTCGGCAACGACTACTTTGTATGTTAAAACCAAGGTGCCCCGCCCATCTTTATGTATAGCTCCCATACGAACTTACAGCTTTTTTAAAAAAAATTGTATGAAAATACTTATTACTTATGAATGTACACAGTATGTTCAATAAATAGGGGGACCTTGTGTCTATTTTTTGTCTATTGAACGTGGATAACATTAGAAAGGTACAGGTCTCACCTTTCACACGCAGCCAACTTCATGAAAATTGGTTGACAGGTTAAAAAAGTTACTCGCTTTTTAATGACAGTATGTGTTCATTGTATTTTTACGACACAAGCACAAAACATATTTTCATTAGAAAGCGAGTAACTTTTCAACCTGTCAACTAATTTACATAATGTTGGCTGCATTTGAAAGGTGAGACCTGTAGCTTTCTAATGTTATCAAACAAAAAAATTCATTTCAAATTGGGTGAAAACACTTCTAAAGTTATCTAATGTCAACATCAAGGTGCTACGCCCATTTCCGGGTATAGCCCCCATACAAACTAACCACTTTTTCCGTTTTTTTTTATGAAATTAGTTATTATTTATGAATGTATTTACTACAAATAGGTTAAAAACACTTCTTATTTCATCCAATATTAAAACTAAGATGCTACGCCCATTTCTGGATATAGACCAATGACAAATATACCTCCCATTTTTGTGTTTTTGAATGAAAATAGTTCTTGTTTATGAATATATTCACTTCAATTTGGGTAAAATCACTTCTTCTGTCATCCTATGTATATACTACCCTTAAGACATGGATCGGGTTACTATAACATACAGACCACATGCAAAAATAAATTTCAATTTTTTTATTTTTTTTAAGAAAACTATTGTTATATCATCATTTAAACCTAAAAAATTTACATATATGCTTTTAATTTGAGCTCCATCTTGGGTATTTCCCACCCAACCCATACGCGGAGTATAACTACGTCACTGAAGATCATACATGAACTTACTTAAGTTTTGTGTGGCGGGTATTTCAGCATCGGTTCTACCGAAGTTAACGTTTTCCTTGCTTTTTTTTTCATTTGTTGAAAATGTTTATATATAATATTTATTCCCGCCACACATAGTGTGAAGTTTGTCTGAAAGAGTGTAACGCAATGAAGGCGCATAGACCCAACAAAGTATACATATTCTTGATCAGCTCGACGAGTCGATCTAGCCATGACCGTCTGCCTGATTTTTTATTTCTACGCACTTCTTTCGGTGAAGATATTAAGATATAACGCTGAAATTTGGAACTTCAGCTTTTCTCCACAACGACTACTTTGTATGTTAAAACCAAGGCGCCACGCTCATTTTAGGTTTAATCCCCATATAAACTTACCGCCCACTTTTATTTTTTTTTTTATAAAAATAGGAATTATTTATGAATGTATTCACTTAAAGTTGGATAAAAACACTTCTTATATCGTCCAATTCCAAAACCAAGTTGCCACGCCCATTTTTAGCTTCGATTATTTTCGAACTTTTCTAGGAAAAGAAATTATTTTCATATAAATGTATATAAGCCACTGATGATCATTATTCAAACTAATAAATAAAGATTCGTGTGATGGGTATTTAAGCTTCGGTTCCACCGAATTTAACGTTTTTCCTTGTTTTAATATATGATAGTTAAGTTTAAGTTATGTTGTCTGTAAGAACTTGAATTCATAGACGAATAAATAAATAAATAAATAAAAACAGCAAAAAAATAAATATATATATATTACTTACTTTCCGTGCATGATACAACGTTGTGATTCACGTGGTTATCGTTTTCATATGAAGAAACTAAACCGAAAAAGTCAAATATAACAAACCACCTATCCACAGATATTGCTAAATTTAAGCAGTTAAACATAAGTGAGCTATTAATGCGAATTTCATCTCTGTCGATTTCACTTCCCACTTTTGTAGAGTACGATGTGTAGGTAACTAGTTTGTCATTAGAATCATTATTCGTATAGATTTTTCTTAACTTGTTTCTCCAAAAGGAAGTGTCCGCACTTTCAAACTCTGAACTATAATTTAATTTAGAGGGCATCGAATGGGTTGCATTTGTGCAATCGTTATTTAAGTTTGATAAATCTGGACACGATGTCGAGGATTGTTCCTTTAAAGAGTCCTCATTAAAATTTGACGAATTTACTAAAATTCTAAAAGGACAATCTGTGTTCGATTTTAAATCCTCCATAAAAACAGATCGTAGAATGACTTTAAGTTTCTTATTTTTAGCTTCACTTCGTTGCGTAATATTGAATTCTCGAAAAATAAGTTTTATCATTGTGTCGTAATGATCATTTTGAAGGTCTATTTGAAATACAGGTACCGAAAATTGAACATAGCTCATAAATGTGAATGCTTCCATGTCTTCATCATATTTTAAATGATCTTTGCTTATATTATTTTTCTTTTCTTCCGAAATTATTGTTGCATTTTTGATGGCCTCCTTAAGTTGATCATATTGTATCTTTGACAACGAGACTTTGAGCAACTGAGTAACACTTCCGTCCACCTGTAAAAAAAAAAATAAAAATAATTTAACGGGTATAAATAAATGCACACCAATATACAAGTGCACAAATTTTTTTTGTATTAAAGCCTTATTATGCAACATACAAAATTTGAAGAAATTTTCACCGCCATATACACAGTATGTTCATTTAATAGGAGGACTTTTTGTTTAAATCATGGAACACGTAACGCCATCTATTGAACGTTGATAATATTAGAAAGGTACAGGTCTCACCTTTCAAACGCAGCCAACTTCATGTAAATTTTTTGACAGGTTAAAAAGTTACTTGCTTTTTAATGACAATATGTTTTGTGCTTGTGTCGTAAAAATTCAATGGAACAAAAAGCAAATATTAAATTTTGTTTTAAACTTGGAAAAACATTTAGTGAGACGCATGAATTGATGCAAAAAGTGTACGGTGATGATAGTTTAGCTCGTTCAAAAGTTAATAAGTGGTTTAAACGATTTAAAAAATGGTCGTGAAGATTTGAATGATGATGAAAGACCTTGTCGTCCAGAAGGAAGTAATCGTGTTGAACTGGTGGAAAAAGTCTGCGAAATCATTGCTGTTGACGGAAATTTCACTATAAGAATGTTGGCTAAAGAATTTAATTAATCTACTGGTATTAGTTGGACAATTGTAACTGACGATTTGGGTAAAAGAAAGGTCTGTGCACGCTTTGTTCCGCATCAATTAAATGAAGACCAAAAAATCGTTCGTGTAGAGCATTGTAAAGACATCATTTCAACATCTGAAAACGATCCAGATTTTCTTAATTCGATCATAATTGGTGATGAAACATGGTGCTTTAAATATGACCCTGAAACTAAGCGTCAGTCTGCAGAATGGAAGTCCAAAGGCGAGTCAAAACCAAAAAAATTGCGTTATCATTAGTCCACAATCAAGACAATGTTGATCACGTTCTACGATTCCAAGGGTATTGTACACATGAGAATTTGTTCCAGAAGGTCAAACTGTTAGTGGAGAATACTATTTACAAGTTTTAAATCGTTTGTGGTCAAGAATTGTTCTTGTTAGACCTGAATATCCAGCTGTTTTTATTGCACAATAATGCACTACCTCACAAAACCAAAAAAGTTCGTGAATTTTTGATGAAAAAACAGATTTGTTTCATCGACCACCCTCAGTATTCTCCTGATCTATCACCATGCGACTATTTTCTGTTCCCTAAACTGAAAACTGCCTTGAAAGAAGCGTTTTGCGATAATATACCAGCCATTCAAGAAGCCGCGACACAGGTATTTAGGAACATTCCTTTAGATGACATGAAAGAGTCTATGCATAAATTGGTTGATCGTTCTAAACGTTGTATTGTGTTAAATGGAGACTATTTCAAATAAAAAACAAGTAAAAACGTTAACTTCGGTGGAACCGAAGCTTAAATACCCGTCACACGAATCTTCAAATAGTTAAGTGTGATCATCAGTGGCTTATATACATTTATAAATATATATTCGAAAATAATTACTTTTTCATACATTTGTTGGAAAATAATCGATAAGTTTGTGTGGGGACTATAGCTAAAAATAGGCGTGGCACATTGGTTTTGTTATTGGATATCATTAGAAGTGTTTTTACATAAATTTGACTGAATAGTCTCATAAATAATACCTATTTTTATAAAAATTCGAAAACGTGCGTTAAATTAGCGTGGCAGCTTGGATTTGACATTGGATGACATTAGAAGTATTTTTACCCAACTTGGTGTGACTACATTCATAATTAATATCTATTTTCATATAAAATTCGAAAATGGGCGGTATATTTGTATGGGGGCTATACCTAAAAATGGGCGTGGCACTCTCATTCTCGAACTTAACATAGTAGTTGCCGAGAAAAGCTTAAGTTCCGAATTTCACCTTAATATCTTTATATCTTCAACAAAAAAGATTTCTAGAAATATACAGACAGACAGACGGACGGACAGACGGACATGGCTAGATCGATTCGTCTCGTCGAGCTGATAATATATATACTTTATGGGTCTACGACGTTTCCTTCAATGCGTTAGAAACTTTCAGACAAACTGAGTATACCCTTCACACTATGTGTGGCGGGTATAAAAAATTTTTTATATATCTAACTAATATATATATACAGCCATAGTCAAATGTTATTACACAACCAAATTTTTTTTTGCACATTCAACTTCCTTCCTTCTTCCTACTGTTGCTATTGATGTCAGACTATAATAATATATGTTGTTGTAATGCTTGATCTATCCTGAATCGATCGATGTCTTATTGGAAAAGATAACGGTATATCGAACCGAGATTCAAGCGAATGAAGTAATGAGTAGCGGCCGTCAAAAGTTATTACACACATTTTTTTTTCCGTCAAAAGTAATTACACAAAACTTAAACTTGAATATCTTGGTCTCTATTGAGATAGCAATGAAATCTTATAGTGTAGGTTGTAGGTCTCTTCGAGTAGAAGAAAACGGTATGCTTAGAATTTTCGGGGAACCCTTAGGGTCTGGATTTAGGGTCAAAAAACAAATGTTCCCTATTTTTTCACTTAAAGAGCAATATCTCTGTAAATTACAAACCGATTTTAATTTTTTAACATGATTTAGAAAGAAAAACTTTGCCCTTTTGAGGGCAATGACATTATTATGACATTTTTGATCGTACCTCTGCGTATTTTCAAGACAAACGCAATTTTTACCATTTTTTTTCAAACCATTTAAGGTTATCGTACTTTTGTTACACTTTTTTGTTTGAAAGCTATCTTTATGAGAAAGGTTTTCTTAAAGTACACAGAACTACGAATAAAATGATTGTTTAATGATAAAAATCCGACCATAATTGACCAAGTTATTTAACTTTTTCTAACAATTTTTTTTTAAAAAAAATTTTTGTTTTTAAATTCTTAAGAAATTGCTTATTTTAAAAAATATGTTCATAGAAAAAGTCAAAGAAGAAAAGAAAAGAGGAAAAAAGAAGAGGAAAAAAGGGGGAGGGGAGGAAAAAAAGGGGGAAGGGGAGGAGCAAAAGGGGGAGGGGAGGAGCAAAAGGGGGAGGGGAGGAGCTAAGCCGCGGGTACCTGCAACCGTGCGAGTACATATATATATACGTAATGTGGTGGCTATCTAGGTCGGCTTAACTCTACCTTATAAACTATTGTAAGTGAACGGTAACTATATATATATATATATATATATATACAAATCAACCCTAAAATTTTTGGGTTTTATACCCGCCACACATAGTGTGAAGGGTATTATCAGTTTGTCGGAAAGTTTGTAACGCATTAAAGGAGGCATCGGAGACCCCATAAAGTATATATATTATTGATCAGCTCGACGAGACGAGTCGATCTCGATTCTTGAAGAATGGACACAGCACACCTACGTTCCAATCGCTGGGCGTGCTTTCTCCAGTCCAAATTTTGCACAATAGTTGATGCATGCAAGGTCGTATACACCTGCCGCTTTGTTGTTTTTGAGTCTTTGTATAGCTTCTAAGACCTTATCATAGTCTGGTAGCTCCACAGGAGGCCCTTCATCGGTTGGGAAACCCAGAAAAAAGTCAAAAGCTGTCGATGAGAGCAGTATGATGAGTATAGATCGTGCACTACGCTAGTTTGTGAAAATAATTAAATATTTTAAATTTAAATGTTAAGCCATTGCAATCAAAAATTGAAAAATATTTGCTCACATCACCAAAGACAAATACTGAAAATAGATTTGCACTGTTGGGCCAGCCCGAGCCTAAAAATGAAACGAAATACTATATTGAGTAAGTAACATGAACCCGCTTAAACTGCTACCCTAGAAAATTGCACACAATGAATATGAGCTTAAAATCTTGTATGGAAATACAGTTTAAATCCAAGAAAAAACCGCTGAAAAATATTTAGTAATTACAAAAGCTTTCATACATTCAAATTAAAACAGGAGCGTAGCTTCAATGTATTGCCTAAAGGTATTCACTAATCTTATAAAAACTCAAAAATTGGCGATAAATTTGGGTCCTTTTCCATACATTTGTTGCTATTAGAAGTGTTTTTACCATATTTGAAACAAAACGGTTTATAAATAACAAATCTTTCGTATAAAAACTTTAAAATTGGCGGTAAATTTGTATGGGGGCTATACGCTATACAGGTTTTAGCTCAACCAGGGTCATTTTCTAAATATGGGTTGATATTAGAAGTTTCAGTTCATAAATAAACCGCTTCATAAATAAACCATTTTTAAAGGAACTTTGGTTTAAACACTTTAACAACCTAGGGTTGAGAAAAGCTTAAGTTTCGACTTTCAGTATAATATCTTTAAAACTGAACATGAAACGTGTAACTATAGACAAACTCACAGACTCACAGACGGAAAGACGGGCTTGGCTAGATCAAATCATCTCGTCGAATTTATCAAGAATAAATAAACTTTATGGGGTCTACGGTGCACATTGGGTGGAAACGGCTTTTTAATTGGAAAAATCTCTGTTTTTAAACCTAGTAACTTGAAAAATTTGCGGGTCATATTATTTGTGAAGCTACCACTCCTTCCCCCGCCCTCCACATAAATGAACTACACTAACCATAAAACTTAATTTCATTATATTTTTTAAATTTAGATGTGATAATGTATTTTGCAAAAATAATTAATTTGTGGAAATCTATTGCGAAAAACTGAATTTTTTTTTTATACCCACCACACATATCAGATTGTCTAAAAATTTGTAACGCATTAAAGGAGGAACAGGAGACCCCATAAATTATTATATATTATTGATCAGCTCGACGAGACGAGTCGATCTAGACATGCCCGTCTGTCTTTCTGTCCGTCTGTCTGTTTATTTCTACGCATTTTTTCGGGGAAAATATGAAGATATTCAGCGGAAATTTGAAACTTAAGGTTTTCTCGGCAACGTCTACTTTGTATGTTACAACCAAGGGACACGGCCATTTTTAGGAATAGCCCTCATTCAAATATAACAGTTTGTTTTTAAAAGCAACCTTTCCGACATCTATTGAAACAAATCGAAAACCCGCAAAAATCTACTTATGCTTTAAACTCTACATAAAAATATACATAAAATCAAATACTACCACATAAACACTTTTTTTAATCTAACTGTATCTTACGAGATATGCTATCGTAAAAAAAAACACATATTGAGGTTACATTCGACAAAATTGTGGTTTATTAATAGCATACCTCTTTTCTTCATACCTTGGTGTATATTTTCCATTATAAAGTATTTCAAATTGTCAAACCGATTAAAAATGCGAGATGGTCAAATATTTACAAAATTTTCAATCAGACTGCGTGCAGACACCACGTGACACAAAAAGTTGACTTTGAAGGGCTGGTGTAAAACGATGGTTGCATAATAAAATGTAAATTACATATTTTCTATGAAGAGGGACAATTGTTTACTGGAAAAAATATTAAAACCATAAAAATATTAAAAAAATATTTTTGGGTTTATTCCAAAAAAAAAGCGTTTACGACCAAGCCTCACAAAAATGATTAATATCGCTAGTTGGAACGCTAAAGGGTTTTCACAGCACTTACATGAAGTCAGAACCTTTTAGAAGCGCATTGCACAGACAAAAATGTTATACGCATTACTAATTATTCTGTTCACCTAACAAATCATCCGGCAGGTACTTCTCGTGGTTAAACAGCAGTTGTAAACAAGAACAAAATAAATTACTCATTACTAGAAGAATATTTTTTTTTTTTTTTCTAATTCATTTTTATTTATTGAATCTTCTCTTCTTGAGAGACTAACAATAATGTTACAATTCTTATATACTAATCACTATAAACTAAGCCTAAAGAGCTTTTGTTGGTACGACGGCCCTAATACATGTCATTGGGCTGGTAAGTCATTTCTCCTTAGTCGGGTTTGTGTGACATGTCGTAGAAGAGTTCGGGCTAGAGGATTTGGGTGCGAGTGCAATTTATTGCTGTAATTAAGTTTGAGACGAGCTATTTCAGTTTTCACATATGGGATGCCAAGATCATTGTGAATGTTTTCGTTGCGTATATACCAAGGTGCTCCAGTTAGTGTTCTTAGTATTTTTGATTGGGCTCTTTGTATTATTTCAACATTACTTGCACATGCATTCCCCCATAGTTGGGATCCATACGTCCATATTGGCTTGATGACTGTTTTGTAGAGCAGTACTTTGTAATCCAAGCTTAGAGGTGAGTGGAAATTAATAAGCCAGTGCAGAGAGTTTGCTTTGAGTTTTGTTTGAACTTTTTGGCTTCTATGTGTTTCCGGTATGTAAGCCGCCTGTCAAGGTGGATACCTAGGTGCAGGACGTCTTGAGTCTGCTGTATAGGGACATTGTTGAAGGTTATTGGGGGGCAAGTACTTCTATTAAGAGTGAAAGTAACATGCTTGCATTTTTGCTCGTTTATATTGATGCGCCAATTTGATAGCCAGTTCTCAAGAAGAGCCAGATGAGCTGAGAGTTTTCTGGTCGCTTGTTCTGGGGTTTTCGATCTACTTATTATTGCAGTATCGTCAGCAAAGGTTGATGTTGTTATACCTTGCCCTATAGGTATGTCTGAAGTGTATAGAACATACAGAGTTGGGCCAAGAACGCTACCTTGTGGCACGCCGGCTTTAATATCAGATTCTGGAGATACACATGTATTTACTCGTACTGCAAACACCCGTTCGCTGAGATAGGACTCAAGAACACTGCTTAAAGTGTGTGGGAGTATCGTGCTTATTTTATATTTGAGGCCCTCAAGCCACACTCGATCAAAAGCTTGAGCGACATCGAGAAATATTGCGGAGCAGTATTCTCTGCGTTCAAAAGCAGTCCTTATCTCATTTGTAATGCGATTGACTTGTTCAATTGTACCATGCCTTTCACGAAACCCAAATTGATGGTTAGGGATAATATCTTGTATGTGAGGTTTAATTATTAGGAGTAGTATCTTTTCAAATACTTTGGAAAGGCAAGATAGTAGGCTTATAGGCCTATATGACGCCACTTGCGTTTTGTCTTTCCCGGGTTTCGGTATCATTATTATGAGTGACTTCTTCCACTGAGATGGGAAGTGACCACATTGTAGAATCGCATTAAAAAGTGTTGAGATGTACGTGATAGCGGGGTTTGGAAGTTCGATGATCATTTTAGGTGTAATCTGATCATGGCCTGCAGTTTTTTGGGGTTAAGTCGTTTTTTAACAATATTCCTCACATCATGCTCGTCAATTCTAGTGGGTTCTATGTCAACAAGAGTGGTGTTTGACGGTAGAGTAAACCCATTAGTCGGCGCATTAGGTTGGAACACTTGTTTGAGATGAGCTGCAAAGACTAGAGATTTTTCTTTGTCACTTCGGGCCCAATTCCCAGCTGTGTCTCTAATGGGCATGGAAACTGAAGCTGGTGGCTTTATGTGTCTGTGGGCCTTCCACAGAGGGAATTTGTTACTCGTTGGAGAAAGACGTTTAATATATTGCATCTGAGCGAGCCTGTCCTCTTGCTTAAGGGCTTTGCTAAGTTTCCGGGTAGCAATTCGTAGTCTTAACTTGGCTTCGGGAGACCTTCTTGTTTGCCATTCCCTTCGAAGGCGTCGTTTCTCCATAACTAGCATTTCTATTTGGCTATTAGTCACATTGTAGTTCACATTGGGGTGTGAATTTATTTGTGGAGTTGAATGTAGTGCTGCAGCTACAAGTAGCGAATTAATATTTGTGACTGCATTTTCAATATCCGCTACATTGTTAATTCTTGGGTCAAGTTCAATATGAGTATTTATATATTTTTTATACTTGAGCCAGTTTGTTTTGTGTGATGTGAGTTTAATGGGTTGTTTTGTGTTTTGCACGCACTCCAGCAGGTGAAATAGAACTGGAGAATGATCCGATGATAGATCGGCGAGGGACTCGGCTGAAATTAGACTTCTTGGTATGTTTCGAGTTATACCAAAATCTATGAGGTCTGGGATTTTCCTTGGATCTGTAGGCCAATATGTGGGACTACCTGGAGAAACATAGTCCAGCTTGCCTCGTGAATTCATAATGGCTCTGTAGAGTTGTCTTCCTTTGGGATTTTGCAGACGAGAGCCCCAGTGCGTGTGTTTAGCGTTGTAGTCACCTGCTGCTAAGAAGCAGTTACCCAAAGAATTAAACAACTCCGTAAAATCCTTTTCATGGATCGCAAATCTTGGGGGGCAGTATACTGCCGTTATAGTGAGATTGCCTCGCTTTGTTTGTAAGTTTATTGCAGTAGTTTGGAGGCAGCTGCTTGCGACAGATTGTAATGGGTGATGCTTGATACGACTTCTGATAAGAATGCCGGTTCCACCATGTGCCTTGCCATCGGGATGATTTGTGGAGTAGAAATTATATCCGGCAATTTGGAAATTGTATTTATTAGTAAGGTGCGTTTCTACGAGAAGCATTACATCAATGTCCCTATTTTTTAAAAATAGAGACAGTTCATGTTTATGCCGAGAAACGCCGTTGGCATTCCAGAGACAAATCTTAAGGGAACCCATCAATTATTGTGTTGAGCTGCAAGCAGTTGGATTAGCGTATTTTGATTCCGCATAAGCTCTTGCATCGTGCTTTGCATAAAAGACATGAAGTTCATCATGCTTTGTTGCATAGAAGCAATCATAGATTCGATGCTATTTTGGGTTTGAGATTTATTTATTGTTTGAGCTGAGCTTATAGCTTGTGGGACCGTTTGGGGTACGGTTTTTTGTATGTATATCAGTAGTGTTTAAACCAGATTTTAAAGCACTGGCGAAGGACATACCAGGGGAGGTATTGTCATGAGCATTAGTTTGAGGCACATGAACTATTTTAATCTCGGGTTGAGATCGAGCCGAGGTCAATCTTTGGTTAAATTTGCTTTTTAGCTCCTTATAAACCGGACAACCTCTATAGTTCGCTGTGTGGTTACCACCGCAGTTGCTGCACTTTTTAGCTTTGGGGTCAGCTTTATTTGCTGTACAGGAAGCCGTGTCATGTAGTTCTCCACAGGCAACGCAAACAGCTCGAAGGGTACAGTACGTTTTGGTGTGTCCGTATTCTTGGCAATTGGTGCATTGAACCGGGTTATTGCGTTTATGCGGTTCTTCAACAGTAATTCTGCGGTGCAACAGATATTTTATATTGTAAATTGGGTGTACTTCGTTGCGTTTGAGTGTGTTGTTTTCGGGCTCTAGTTCAACCTTGAACATGGGTTGTGGTACTTTGTTTTTGTTGATTATATTAATGGCTACTTTGGGTTTGAAGCCAAGCTCCTTAAGAGCACTTAGAATTTCATTTGATGAAACGCATGGTTCAATGCCTTTTATTACTACTTGTAAGCCTTTTGAGCTTTTTAACTGATATGTGTAGTAGTTCACATTTGTATCAGTCAAGTGTTTTGAAACTTTGCGGTAATTTTCCTCAGTGTATATTTGGAGTTTTGTTTCATGTATGTTGCCTTTAGTGAGTGGAACTATGTGGAAATTGTTGTTGCCTATAAGTTGAGCTATTTTGACAACAAGTGCATTTGAGCTTTTTTCGCGAACATAAATTGGGGGAGGCTTACTAACTTTAATATCCCCTTCACTAGGTTTTTTGTTGTTAGCTTCAATATTAGTATTGACGCTTAAGGGAAAAAAATTTATTTCTGCTTAATGTAGATTGGGATTCTAGTTTTTCATTATTTCTATTCATTTTGTTTTTATTTCCACCTTTGCTCGCTTGTGGACTAAGCTTACGTTTAATTTGAACGTAGCGATCAATGCCAGTCTGCACTGCCGCACTTGGCTTTGCATTTTTTCCTTTTTGTTGCTCTCCGTTTTGCAAAGCAGATTGCGGTAAATTATTTGTGTTGTTTTCATTAGAAGAGTTTGTCACTCCAACTGAGATAGCAGGTGTTTTTAAGCAACGCGATGTTTCTGTTATTATTGGAGCATTTAAGAGAGATGCTGCTACTGTTGTTGTATTAGTAGAAAATGCATAAGTAATTGTAGTTGAGGAAAGGGAAGATGGAAGGGTACTAAGAGTATTATTGCAGAGTGTAGGTGTTACACATTGTGCAGCCCAAGAGAGTGGTACTTGCTGCGCTTGAGGAGAAGCATTTTGAAAACATTGCTCCGAAATGGATAATGTTTCGTTTTGTAGTTTGTTTTTTATAATAGTACTCCCTGCAATAGCTGCTGTTTTACACTCCATACCTTGTGTTTTTGTGTGAGAGGAACTTGGTATGGATGGTGACGCCGATCTGGCTCTTTCACCATGCATAGGAGGTGGATTAAGTGCGCACTTACTCTTTTTTTCCGGGGAAGTGGGGGCGACGAAAGAGAAGTAGGCATTACGCCTATTTGCTTCATGTAAAGAGCGACGTCGCTCTTCTTGATGAGCGTCTTTTGCGCTCATTACCGCGCCTTTTTGTTTGTTTGTTTATTATTATTATTATTATTATTTTTTTTTGTTTTTCTTAAGTACTTTGTTTAAATATATCAGAGTTAAAAAAACTAAATGTTTGAAGAAACATTTGTTTGTGTTGTTTTTTTTTTTTTTATAAAACAAGAAAAAAAAAAATAACTTCGATTGGACCGAAGCTTATACTATATACCTGTTACACATCATTTGACGTTGATAGACCTTCGTGTGCAGCATTTGTATTAAATTTTCTTTTAAAATAGTAATCAAATTAAAAATATTTTTAAAAATTTAGAAATTCGCGGTCCGAATTGAACCAATTTTAAACTGAAGATTTGGCATGGTATACGAAGCATTTGTACCATATTTGAAGCCATTCGCTTTATAAATATATTTTATTCTTATAAGAACTTGACAAAATGTACTTTTGTATGGGAGCTATACCTAAAAGTGGGCGTGGCACATTGATTTTAACATAGAAAGTACACAGGACCTAGAAAAGCTTAAGTTTAAAATTTTAGCCCAATATCTTTATATCTTCATCGAATAAATCGCGCAGCAACAAACAGACGGACAGACAGACGGATATGGCCAAATCGACTCGTCTCATCGAGCTGATTATTATATATATATATATATATATATATATATATATATATATATATATATATATATTATTAAATATTTACTTTATGGGGTCTCCGATGCCTCCTTTAATGCGCTACAAACTTTCCGACAAACTTTATATACCTGTTTACACTAGTGTAACAGGTATAAAAAATGTACCTGCAAGCAACACAGGTATCAATATGGGTAATCAACGTCAACTGGTTATAGCCTCTGCCTACTGTCCACCTAATCATACGATCAAATGTCGTCAATTCGAACAATTTATAGTAACGCTAGGTACGATGCAGCAATGTTTTGTTTAAATTTATCTTCAGACCACATGATTGGAACTACTTTCGGAAAATTGTAAACGAAACGATCGTTACAAGCTTTTGCTAGCCAAATTGAATAAGCAGTTTAATATTTCAACAAAACAGTTCAAAAAGCATTTTGGCGTGCGACTCAATTAGAGTCTACTGAATATAATCCTTAGTGACACAAAAAAGCTAAGTCATACCTGGCAATACACAAGGAACCCTAATGATAAGAGGCAACTCAATTAAGCATCATCCACCTTAAAAACAATACTGAAAAAGCTTAACAATGATAAGCTTTCCAGATAACTAGAGGGACTATCTCCTACACAAGTCGCAGAGTATTCTCCCTGGAAAGCCAAAAAGGTTAATTAAAACGAAAACTGGAGAATGGGCAAGAAATGCGGAAGAAAAAGCTGAAACATTTGCGCAGCATCTTGCTGAAGTAAGTGAACCGTTTCCATCCACATACCCAAACACAGATGTAACTATTTGAATTCACCTTTTCAAATAAAAACCGAATGGAAAGATTAAACAAGAGAAAGGTTAAAGCGATAATTATGAATTTTAAAAACAATAAGGCTCCGGGATGTGACCTGATTACATGGAAGGTACTAAAAGAACTTTCGGATTGTATATTTAGAACCCTAACTCTTATTTTTCACGCCATTATAAGTTCTGAGATGTTCCCAGGGCAGTGGAAAATAGCACAAATTATACTGCAAGGCCTGGTAAGCAACTAGAGACAGTATAGAGACAGTCCAGATAATTTTTATCCTTCGACGAGGTACATGTCCATCTTTCTTGCTTAATAACTGCAAGCTATCTCGAACTGACAGTTCAACACACATAGGAAATCACCTAGATAGACATACGCTTAATCAGCAGAAACTACCTTCTTCGACTAATAAGTCATCCAAACCCTCTGGCATTACAAATGGTGCGAAACACGAACTCAAAGCGCATCGCTCAACAACAACGGCGATGTTGACTCCTCAACGTACCAGGTTTGCCTTCGAGGTCTAGCATAACAAATAATCTCTTTGGCCGCCGTCTATTTGGGTGGAGGTGCCCAGGGCTCATGGCATACTAGGCGCTCATAGTATTCATCTTTCATCACATTGTCTTTATCCAATGTTCAATGTCAGGCGTCTACACATATTATGCTAATGTTGAAATATTTAGCCTTTATGCGAATCGAGATAAAACCACGAAGTTTCCAACTAACTACGTAGCATATGCAAAATTTTCAATCAAGGTCCTTACTCTCTGGGGTTTGTTATCATAAACAGTATATTTAACGGTAGCTCGAGCCTCCCGAATCCGTGCCTCTACCGCGGAAAACACCTCTGACTGCCACCTGGAGTACTTCTGTTTTTTCTAGCCGTTTAATCCAAGGTCGTGTGTGCTTTTGGTTTTAAGTTGTTTTCCGGTTGAGGAGACAAAAAACGCTTCGAAACCAACCTCATTCTGAGAGAATATCACTTTAGACGCCTTTTACGATAAGCTGAGACTACTGTGGTGGTATTTTTGACCGCCCGCCACATAATTCTTAATATTAGATTATTTAAAATTTTTTTTTTATATCCCAATGATTGAGTTCTTGCTATACACTAGGTCAGATTTCAACACGAACAAATTGTCACATTTATAGATAGGCTACATACATAATATAGAAATACGGTTTGAACCAACATCAATAATTTGAGCCTAACATAAAAATTAATAAGACACCCTTTGGTCTGCCAATAATGAGTTATAAAAACAGTATTTCATACAAGTAATCAAAAAATGTTGCTAGATTTTTATACCTAAAAGTGATTCCATCTGACCCAAATTGAATTAGAACTCTTATAGTCATGTTAAACTTATTGCAAATAAAAACAATAGTCATTTACGAAACCGAAATAATCGAAGGAAACGAAAAAAGCCTCCATCTCTGGTCAAAATAGTAAAAAATATAACAAGAAAAAAAGTTTACTTCGGTTGGACCGAAGGAAATATACATTATTTGACGTAGATAGATCTTCGTGTTCAGCATTTTAAGTTGCATCTTAAAATATGAAAAGAATTAAAAATGTTGTTAAAAAGTCAGAAATTCGCGGTCCCATCACAACTAATTTTAAACTAAAGATTTGGCTTGATATAAGAAGCATTTGTACCATATTTGAAGCCATTAGCTTTATAAATATGTTTTTCATAAGAAATTGACAAAACGTAGTATGTTTGTATGGGGGCTGTGCCTAAAAGTGGGCGTGCACATTTATAAATGACTCCCGGTTTAACCGGATCAAAGGCTGGGATAGCTCACCTTCTCTGAGTCCGTCTACATAAATTTATATCTGCAGACCTTTGATGAAATGAAACCATAATTTTGTTATTGTTTTATAATTATTATCTTCGCATTTCTTTAATTCATTCAATTTTATTACATATTAATAATTATTACAATTAATAATTATTACAATTTAATCGTTAATTAATTATTTAGTACCCAATTCTATTATACTCTTCAGAAATTCATTATTCTTTCCTTCTATTTTTCATTTACATCCATGACTGACTTCTAAGCACAAATGCTGCTCCTTACATACTCGTCGTACAAATCCGTAACGGACGCAACACATTTCTTTCCCTGCCTTTTACACGTAACAGCCACCAAGCTAACATTTCAATACATTTTACAACAAGAACTTTATTTTGTCTGCAAAATTATATTGAATATCTGCGTTTGTCCGTTACTTGGTACTGCGCAGTGCATCAACATACAAATTTTGCATAAACACCAGTGTTGCCGAATTAGCTCTTTTTGGAGCTAAATCTAGCTCCTTTTTAAGCCCGACAGCTTCAAAAATTTTAAAACAGCTCTTAGCTTCAAATCTGGCTCTTTTAAAAATTCAATTCGCTTCTTGTATAATCACAAGAAGCTAAAATAAAAGTGATTTTTGTTTTAATATTATCGCGCGCAAATGAGCAAACGCGCTACATTTTCCAACACTAGTTGGCAAAATTGATTGTATTGATATCACTACCATTCGGCAAATTCATTTCATTCTGCGAGCAGCACGTGTTTAATACAAACAAATATATAAAAAAGCAAAATGCCAAAAGAAATTTATAGCCAAAAATGCAGAGATGCATGGCTTACAAAGCCAGAATTTAAGGAGTGGTTGAGGAAAGTACCTGCGGACCCGACGGAAGTGTTTTGCTTTTTTGCAAGTGCACAATCAAGGCAAAGCTGTGCATTTTGCAAAAACATGCCACAACAACCAAATATATTGCCAATAGTAAGACTTTTGGGCAGAAAAACAAAATTGCATTCAATGTGGAGCCGTTACCCAAAACTATTGAGCAGGAGGTGGCCTTGTGCCTTTTTGTTGCTGAGCATACAGCCATTTCCCAAGTTGACCACTTGGCACAGTTGTGTGTGCGCAAGTTTTGCAGCAAGCCAGAGACAGCTGGTTTGAAATTACATCGTACTAAGTGTGGAAACATTATTAAAAATGTTTTAGCACCACACTTTTGTGAGGATTTGCGCGCAGATATTGGCGATGCCAAATTTAGTTTGATCATTGACGAATCAACTGATATCGCAATTACAAAATTATTTGGTGAGTAAATTTTCATGTCCATAACACAGGCCTACAAGTTTTTAACCCTGAAGGATTTTGATGCGCTGAATCCGAATCCGTGCTCGGAATTGCTCCTATACGTCTGGTTTTTGAGATATCCTAACCTAAAAGTGCCAAAAACGCGTTTTTTTGCAGTTTTTGAGGTTAAGCGACAGACGGAAAAAAATTATTATCAAAAAACGTTTTATGGCAATTGAAAGTACCACCCTTCCCCTTTTAAACCTTTTTGGATTTTTCAAATATCTTTTTTTTTCACCGAAAAATCTCTATTTGAAATTTTACAGTTAAGCGTATTAAGCGTTAAAGGGTTAATACGCTTAATTGTAAAATTTCAAATAGCGATATTTCGGTGAAAAAAATATATTTGAAAAAATCCAAAAAGGTTTAGAAGGGGAAGGGTGATACTTTCAATTGCCATAAAACGTTTTTTGATAATAAGTTTTTTCCTTCCGTCACGTAACCTCAAAACTGCAAAAACGCGTTTTTTGCACTTTTAGGTTAGGATATCTCGAAAACCAGACGTATAGGAGCAATTCCGAGCACGGATTCGGATTCAGCGCATCAAAATCCTTCGGGTATGATAGGTCCGGTCTCTGGGTCTAGACTTTTGTTAAATTTTTGTCGGCCTGTGTAATTTGTTTATAGTAATTTAATGTTAATTTTAATATTTGACTTGAAATATTTTAATGTGATTATATACATAGGTGTAGTGATAAATTATTATTCAATTAGTCGTAGTTCGGTGGTGTCTACGTTTTTAAGCCTTGTAGCAATTGACAGCGGCGATTCCATTAGCATAAGTAATGCTTTGCTGAAGGAATTGAGTCATTGGAATCTCAACGTAAAGAATTTAATAGGAATTGGAACCGACAACGCCAATGTGATGGTTGGCTCCCACAAGAGCGTATACGTGGAGTTAAAAGAGCATTCACCTGATCTACTACTTATGAAGTGCGTTTGCCATTCAGTGCAGTTGGCAGTCAACTATGCATGCAAAATGTTCATGCCAGAAGATCTTGAGTACTTAATTCATGAAAGCCATAATTGGTTCTTCAAAAGTTCTCACCGACAAAAAGCCTATAGGAAAGTCTACGAACTAATAAATGATGATAAGGTTTGAAACTGGTTTGTGTTTGTGTTCGGAATTTATGTGGTCTAGTCTTTTGTGTTTTGTGTATGTTTTACATTTAAATATATTTTTGCTATTATTAAATTTATTACATGCTATATTTAAAACAGCTTCCACTGAAAATTCCACGTGTCTGCGAAACAAGATGGCTCTCAATTGAATCGGCAGTATCAAGGGTCCTTGATCAATGGGAGGAATTGAAATTGCATTTCTCGATGGCAGCGGTGGATGAAAAGTGCACTAATGCTAAAATGCTCCAGGCACTGTACAATGATAGAACCAATTATCTTTATCTCCTATTTTTAAGACCAATATTAAAGGATATGCAGAGATTTAACCAAAGCTTTCAAAGCAACAAAGCCAATTCCACTAAACTGTTAAACGACTTATTAATTGCCATTAAATCTCTTACGCATACAATTATTTCGCCGGACGAAGACATCGATGTGCTTAATTGTGATTTTTAATCTCACGTAAAGAGAGATCTTTATCTTGGCTATGCTTTTGAAAGCGAAATAAAATCTTGCAATCTGCCCAAAATTGAGGAATTGAAAATACGATTAAAATGTACTGATTTCTGTGTTGAATTAATATTACAACTGAAGAAAAGGTAAGCTTGTTCAATTTCATTAAAAATTCATTTTTTATCATTTCTTTTTTCCAGAATCCCGGATAATTTTGACATTTTAAAAAAAATGGACTTACTTTCGGTCGACAATATATTGCGGGCTAAGAAGGAAAGTATCGTTGAGCTTTTGACGTTTTTTAAAGTGGCAGATGTAGACGCTTTAAAAAGGCAATACGAGAATTTACACTTTCAAAAATGGGAAAATATTGAAGACACAGAGAAGTTCTGGGCCGAAGTATTTAATTACAAGGGCTCAACATATACCAATCCTTACGAAGTGTTGGCAAAATTCGCTTTAAAAATATTATCACTTCCCTGGTCGAATGCTGAAGTTGAACGGCTATTCAGCCAGGTGAATTTGATAAAAACTAAGTTGAGAAACAGATTGAGTTACTCCGTGTTAAGATCAAATTTAACTATAAGGTTAGACATAACTTCTTTAATATTGATATAAAAATTATCTGATATTTTATTTATAGATATGGACTACGCCGACACAGAAAATGTTGCTTTGAATATAGTGTTCCAGAAAAGTATTTAAGGAAGGCAAACTATAAAAATGAAATCTTACAAGAGGATGAGCTATCGGGCTTAGACGAAATTATAAACATTATTGAAATAAATTGAATTCCCATATGCAAAAATCACTTTTTCGTATTAGCTTTTTTCAGCTCTTTTAAAGTACATTCAGCTACTTTTAGCTTTTTTGCCCTCAATTTAGCCCCTTTTTATCGAAAAGTTTCGGCAACACTGATAAACACACATCCTCTTTATAGTATTGTGCCTATGACGTCATCAACATTACTTTGCTAAATACTATATGTATTCTTCTCAATATTCAGATTTCCGCTGCATAATACATATAAGTCTATTTTTATACACGCCACATATAGAGTGGAGGGTATTTTCATTTTGACCGAAAGTTTGTAACTCATTAAAGAAGACGTCGCAGACCCTATATAGTATATACATATATACTTGATCAGAACGACGAGACGAGTCGATCTAGCCATGTCCGTCTGTCCGTCTGATTGTATTTATGCGATTCACTCGATTAGTTTTAAAGATATTAACCTAAAACTCGAAATTTAAGCTTTTCTCGTTTATATACAGTTAAAGTGGTAAAAACAAAGTACCACAATACAAACTTAACGTTTTTTCAGTTTTTTGTATGAAAATAGCTATTATTTATAAATGTATTCACTCTAAATTGGGTAAAAACACTTCTAATGTCATCCAATGTCAAAACTAAGGTACCACGCCCATTTATAGGTATAAGTCCAATACAAATTTTCCCCCTATTTTGTTTTTTTTTTTTTTTTGTGAAAATAACAATTTTTTATGAATATACACGCCACTCTGTGGCATATTGTGGTTGCATGCATAAAAAATGAATAATCAAAGCATAAGTTACATATCCAATTAATTTTGCAACCCTTGTGAGTATACAATGTTCTTCGTTTTTTTGTTCTCGACTTAAATGAAGAGGCTATCTGGTTTACCTATACAGGAACACGCAACATATAATTGTCCGTGTGCGAAGCAATTCGCACCTTAATCTAAGCTCCATAATTCCAAAGATTGGCTCTGAGCTTTGTTGATTGTTAATGCGAATGCCAATCGAATTGGAAACTGCAATATCTTAAATTAAAAAGGTGTAACATATCGTTTGGAATTATGGGAATTCCAGGAATGAGGACATCTTCACCTTTGAATGGCCCCGTCAATATTGTTGCTTCCACTATATTGTTCATCAATTTCTTGACTGCGAGTCGCGTGCCGTTGCAGAGTTTCGGTTGATTGATGTTTCGCAACAGGATAATTGGCACACCTATCGTCAATTTCAATATGTGTGGTGGCATCTCCGGCAGATCGAGTGAATTCAAAAAGTTCGTTGGGTAATTGACAGCTCCCTCTTTTGTTTGAATAATAAAAATAACCTATACCAAAAATCCGATCGGGAACACGCGATTCCTCGTGCCACGTGGTACACATGCGACTGCGGTTTTTCTTGGCAACACTCGCGAGTGTTGAGCTGGCAGCCTGCAGGTGGCGCAGCAGTAGAGGCACGGTAAAACGCGAAAAAGATGGTATATTTGCCAATGCAGATATGTTCTCAACACAAAAAGTAAATAAAAACTGAGTACGAACCTCAACACATGTTGTGTCAAAATTTGGGCTTAAGCGGTTCAAAACTTTTTCATGTCTATAAGCCTCGTATATACGAACAGTGTATTTTAAATAGTGTAAAAACACTTCTAAAGTCAATCCTTCTAAAGTCAAATCTGGTATCACTGCAAACCGTGTAGTACAAAAAATGTACTGCAATAATTACAGGGGATTTCCCTTGATAGTTTCAAATAAGTTCTGGTGAAAGGACACCGCAAGAATGCTATAAAATTAGTAAATATAGTAAATATTGTAATGACTGTATCCAACAGGCTGAGTTAGCGGTATCAGAGGAGTTTGGTCAGAATGCGTTAATAAGAACAGCCCAGTGCCTTCTAATACCGTTGAGTATTCCTACATCATAGCCTTAGCTCATGATCTAAACGGTGAATAAGGCACGATAAGGCACTTACCGATGATGAAATCACAGGTTTTGCGCTTGAAACACCCATACCAAAGAAATTAATGAAACTGACGAAGAGGTTCCCGCCCACACTGCATCCCTAGTTAAAAAAGGATTTCAAATGGCAGCTAAATTGGGCGATCATTTTCGACAGCTTGATCCTAATGAGGAAAGAGCCGCGAAATTTCAACGGAATGTGAAATTAATAATGTGTAATTATCATATACATAACAGTCTTATCAAAACTGGAAGTCAACGATTGATAACGGAATTTGTAACTTAAATTACTGAACCATCACCACCAATTGGGCATGAAATTGAAAATATTTCTAGCGATGAAAGTGATGCTGATTTCTATCGTAAACGAATGAGTTCGTTTATCAGAAAGTGATTTTGATTATAAATTAATTTTTAATGATATGTTTTTTTGTTTTTGTAATTAACGATTTTTAAACTATCTTTTTAGCTGATACTTAGTATGTGGAACCACGAAACTTCGCGGACCGTATCTATCGCGTAAAAACAGAATTTGGTATATATATATATGTTATATATATACGCTACAGCCGATTTTTGGCCTTGGTAGCACACAAGGTTTGGCACAAGCGGTTGTAATCTAGTGCCAGACGATACCAGCTCGGAATACCGATCCTACGGATGTTCTCTAGGATCTGGTCCTCACAACGTCGACTTATCCGATTCTGTTATCACCCATGCTTCTGAGCATACATCAGGACAGGCATTATCAGCGTCTTGTAGAGTTTAATTTTTGTTTCTCTGGATAGAACTCTACTTCGCATATGCTTACTGAGACCAAAATAGCTACGGTAGAGTGATTCTTCGCTTAATTTTATGACTGGTGTTGACCCCAGGTTGTCGAAATTTTCTTCAGCCGCTAAGATGAAGTTCTCTGTCAACGCATCGCCCTGTCTCAAGCCTGGGTGTTTTCCAGCGTCATCATAGGGAGGCGGACGATTTTTGCAGGTATACGATTTTTGCAGGTATATATAAGACCTCGTCATAGTCTGGTGGCTCCACAGAAAACCCATCATCGGTCGGAGGTTCCAGATATTCATCATTTTCACCGGCGGTATTGTTCCCGTCATCGCCACCAAGTAGGGTAGAGAAGTGGCTCCTCCACAGCCTTAGTGATTCCTGGACATCTGATACCATATTTCCTTGTTCATCCCTGCAGAAAGCAGCTACTTGCTTACAACCTTCGGTCATACGCTTGATTTTTTTGGTAAAATCATCGGGCCTTGTTTCTGCTACCCATCATCTCAATATGCTCCACTTCACGCCTTTCCGGCTCTCTTTTCTTTCGTCCGATCAGGCATTTCTCCTTTCTCCGTTTCTTCCTATATCGCTCAACAACAGCCCGTTTTGCTCCCGCCTGCAGAGTTTGTTGTCGTACTATATTCCTCTCTGCAGTAGCAATGTGACATTACTCGTCGTACCGTGTCTGCCTTCGAGCTTAAGTGTAGCCAATAACCTCTTTGGCCGCCGTAGCAAATGAGTTTGAGAAACGCTTCCACTGATCGTTTATGCAGTCGGAGGCCGAAGGATTCTCTCGGCAGACTGCTATGACTTTAACCTACCAAAATCAAGCTTTGGTTGTGTGGTAGCTCGCTTAGCGTGCGCTGTGCTGAGTCTAGTGCCTACCTTAGCTAGAACAAGGTAGTGGTCCGAGTCTATGTTAGGACCTCTGTACGCTTGTACATTAAGCACGCTGGTAGAGTGCCTGCCATCAACCACTTCATGATCATTTTGGGTGCGGATACTTAGGTCGCCACTGCACCATGTTGCCTTGTGAATCTCGAGATGTGGGAATCTGGTATTATGATCATGTTTCTGCCCGCAGCAAAGTCGATTAGCCTTTCTCCATTACTGTTGGTGGTGTCATTCAGGGTAAATTTACCGATGGGTGGGCGAATCCCAATTTGTGCGTTAAAATCACCGATGACAATTTTGATGACATGCTTGAGGCAGCGGTCGTAGACGCTGTCCAATCGCTTATAGAATTCATCTTTCTCCATCTCATCTTTAAAATTTGTCGCTGCGTGTACACATATACGGCTTTTGTTGAAAAATTTAGCTCTTATACGTATCGTGGCGAGACGTTCAGCTGGAAACAAGTCTGCTTAGTTTATTACTAACCACGAAGCCACATCCAAATATGTTTTGCCTCTCATGACCACTGTAGTAGATGTCACAGGTTGCTAAGTTTATGCAACCGTGACCAGTCCATCGCAGTAATGTCTGCTCTGAAGTTATCAAGAATGGTAATGAGTTTTTCTATTGCACCATTCCTGTTGAGGGTTCGGACGTTTCTGGTGTACATCCATATATCGTGATCCTTATATCGCTTTCGGGGGCCGTCACGTTTTTATGCTCTAACGGTAGTTGGAGCCTCCAGAATGTTTGACCCTGCCGCGAAATAATCCACTGGTGGATCTACACCTCTGTGTCTGCCACATGGTACTCCAGGTCACCTGTCATCATTGCATTTGGTACACTTTTTAGCATGTGTGTGTCTCACGGGTTATTATTGTTTACGTCGTTGGTAACTACCCACCAACCAACCTCACTTCGAGTTAGACGACTCTTACGGCAAGCTGAGCTTACTGTGGTAGTATTCTTGACAGCCCGCTCGCCACACAGGCCACACTTTAACATAGACAGGATATAGAAAAGCTTAAGTTTAAAAATTCAGCCGAATACTATTATAACTGAACGAATAAGTCGCGCAGTAATAAAGAGACAAACGGACCGACAAACACACGGACGTAGCTAGATCGACTCATTTCGCCTACAATATATATACTTTATAAGGTCCAAGATGTCTCCGATAAAGCGTTACAAACTTTCCGACAAACTGAATCTATCTGTTTCGCACTATGTGTGACAGGTTCTATTGCGTCAAAAACCTAACTTTCAAGAGCGTTCGTTAATTCAAAATAAAATAATAAGATGTTATGTTTAAACTCTTTATTGGTTATATAAATTGTATAAAATGGGCGACAGCTTTTCGACCGTTTCTCGACCGATGATAGTTTTCGACCGCTTTAAAATTTAAAGGTCTTGACGTTATGGCTTATCGAACCAATCTAGTGTGCCTGCCTGCTTGCTGGCTTTGATTTAGCTAAATTTCTTATTATTTATTTAACAGTTACTTTATAAAACAGTTATTTTATGGCGTGATTTCAATGCTCAGCTATACAAATTCGTATATACATAATGCTAGTAATAATGCTAGAGGAAGTTTTAATAATTGATAATGGGTGCCACAACTTATAAATTATAAAAATAGTTAAGTTTATAAACGGCGGCAACATTCTCCCCCCTGCAGATTAGTTTCTTAATAATGAGACTCTGGTTTGCACTCATCCGTGCCGACGTCTAATACTGCTATTTTGGCCACCGGTCGTTGCATATTTCCGCTTGCAGGGCGGTCAGTAACTCGCCTAGCTTGCTGATCCTTGGCTAACACAGTCTCGATTACTATGCCCTTAGGCCAGCTGTTTCGTGGTAAGTTTTCGTAAACGATTATGACTACGTCTCCATCTTGGATGGGTTTGCGCTTTGTGAACCATTTGCCTCTTCGTGCTAAAGTTGGGACGTATTCTAGTAACCATCATCGCCAGAATTGATCTGCGAACGATTGTATTCGCTGCCAATTGAATCGTAGATTCTGGTTGGCATGTGTAATGGGTTTATACCCACTTGGGGAACCCTAATAAATGATGATTAGGCGTTATAGCATCGTCTTCGTTGGCCTCCAATGATACGAATGTAAGAGGGCGTGAGTTTAGAATAAATTTCGTTGAGTGCGCAGCGTAGACTTTAGTCCGTGAAGTTCATGGACGGACATATTTTTCGAAGCACAGTTTTGACTGACCGCAATAATCTCTCCCACGCTTCCCTGATATGAGGCGCTGGTGGGTTGAAGCGCCAGCGAATATTGTCGAACGATTATTGTATAGTTGAATAGTTTATGTCTTGCAGTTCGTGGCAGAATATCTTTTCAGCAGCTTTAAAATTTGTACCATTGTCATTAAATATTTTACGAGGAGTTCCCCGGCGAGCTATAAAGTTGCGTATAGCCATGACGCATGAACTGGTGTCCAGTGAGTGTGCAACTTCTCGCACGGTTAGGCATGTAAATAGAACGCCCAACGCCCAAAGTAGTCGATCCCGACGAAGGTAAATGGACGCCATAGCTTGCTAAGCGTCCTAACGGTAGCGGTGCCATTTTTGGTACAACTGGAGTGGCGAATTGATTTATATAAAATACGAAGTGGAGGAATAAAGTAAAGTCCTCTAATTCTATTGATGCAGGTTTCATGTGATAAGTGATGAAGGCTCTCGTGATGCCATTTGACAATTTGTTTTGTTATGTAGTGACCTTTTGAAAGCACTATAGCTTGCGAAGCATTTAAATTTTCTACTCTTCCACGAACTCGTAATATTTTATTGTGATCTAAATATACATTTAAACCAATTAGTTTGCTGTTCTTCTCTATGCTCTTACCTCTCATTAGCGCGTGAATTTCTGGTTGATACTCAATTCGTTGAGCTTCTCTCATGAGAAAAACTTTTAAGTGCTGAATCATTTCAAAAGAAGCTGTTTTTGGTAAGGTCGCCAGATGAACTGTTGCACGCAGGCATTCAATATAGAGAAGAAATGTTGCAATTGCTTTATAGAGCCGTTTCCAGTCAAAAAAATACTCCATGTTAAGGATTGACTCAGATTTTGTTGTTTCTGTTGTGAACATTACGTGATGTCGCGTTTCGGTTGACTGTAGTAGAGGAACTCAGGTCCTGAGAACCATTTGGTGCGGTTATGCTCTGTAGACATTTTAGTTGCGAGGTCGGCAGAATTTATTTTGGTTGGAAACAGTTCCACTGCGATATGTTTGTTGATTCTAAAATGTCACCAACATGATGCATTACATATTGCTGGAACTTTCGGGGACCCATACACAGCCATTTAAAACGGTCTGAGAATCTGACTACCAATATTTTTAATCGATGCGTATCCGTTTGTTGGCTATACTACGATTACGATTACGAAGTCTTATGCCTAAAACGGCGGCTTGAAGTTCCATACGTGGAACTGATAATGGCTTTCAAAGGTGCCACCTTTGGCGGCTTTTAGGCTTAAATGAATGTCATTATTTTGTTGAATGCGAAGCATACTGCCGCATATGCAAGATCGCTAATTATTTGTGAATTTGGTGAGTAATAGCAACGTGGAATTCTTAAAGTTTTAATATTTGGAAAGACTTTTTCCACTGATTCCATTTTGTCAGCAGCTCATTAGTTAGTTCTGCAATAATATTTTAAGCCCGATTGTGTAACAGGAAATAAATCCAAGAGGATCATACATTGACATTAAGACTTGTAACAGTTCTCGTTTTGTCGGCACATGATCGTTATTTAAAACATTTCGTTTTAATCTGGCAAAACAAAACACATATTTGAAGTGATCGCATTTAAGTCTCGAATGAAGTGCGCAATGCATGGTGCGCAACTAATCCCAAACGTTAGAACTTCCATAACATAAGTGCTTGGACTATGTACGTGGTCACATTGTCCCACCAAAGGAACCTTTGGGCATGAATATCTTCCTTGCGGACGCGTATTTGGTGGAACATTTCGGAAATATCCCCGCATACCGCAACTTGGCCCACTCTGAATGCTATCAGTAGGTTTAGTAGGTCCCGCTTAATAAAAAGTCATTTAGAGATTTTCCATTTGATTTGGCTGCGGCGTCCCATACTAAACGTACTCGTCCAGGTTTTTTAGGATTTATTGTTGTGAATATTGGTAGATACCAATAACTGTTGGTAATTGTAGTTTCATTCGGCGTTATCTTGCGTGCATAATTTTTTACAAGTAAATTGTCAATTTGTGCTTGAACTTGTTCTCGTAGTGCCGGTTGCTTTATAAATTTCTTGTTCATGCACATAAGTCGATTATACGCGTGGTTGTAGCTATCTGGGAGCTTTTTCTCTGCAGTTTTCTATCATAGACCAATTTTAAATCGGTCTTCTTTATAACTAGCAGTCGATTTCATAATTTGTATTGCGCGGGCGTCGTCAGCCAATTGTTTGTGTTGGAGCATCATCTATTGAAAATGCTTTCTTGATCGTCTCATGTAGATCATCATCAAAACGCTGGCATGTGCATGTGTGTATATTTACATACTCGTACATATGCGGTGCAATATTAACACCACAACATTGTAAGGTCCAGCCCAGACGTGTTTTTGCCGCTATCTGTTGGCTCCAGGTGCCTTCGCGTACTTTTAGTGGCACGCCAAGATTCCAGGTTCTGGCGCCGATTAATATTGTTGGCCGTGCGTTAGTGTACGACGGTATTGGCAGATCGGCTAGGTATGCGTACTTTTGGTGAGTTGACCCTTGTCGACAAACTGTGTGGGTAGGTTCAGGCTCCCGACTGTGTGTACGTTTCTTAATGTACAATTGGTGCCGGTCTGCCTATTTGATATCTTCAGCGTTGCCCGCACTGATTGGTTCTCAGAGCGCACGGTGTCGCCAGTCCACCGTAGGCAGAGAGGTTCTGGAGTACCTGTTATGCCTAGCTGCTTGAAGATCTTGTTCTCTATAAGAGTTACTGATGATCCTTCATCTAGAAAGGCAAAAAGTTTTAATTATTTTATTCGTTGAGTGATACGATACGAAAAGAGCTTTCTGGTGGTCCCAGCTTCTATGTGTGTGAATTTCCCCGCTACTTGTAGGCGGCGAAGTTTTATATATAGGCTTTATGTTGCCTGTCGGTTTTCTGACTTCACGTTGGTCACTATGTAATAGTGGATGATGCTTTCTGTGTACCCGTTGAAGCCGCATTGTTTATTTACAAAACATGGTCTACGATGACTATTTAGACACTGCCAGCATACGGTAGGCGTGTAAATGAATCGCAGTTTTGAATTTAATGTGTATTGTTGCACAACGGACACTGCGGTTTTGGCCTCTTACGCTCCTGGCTAGTGTGATGATGTAGGTTGACATTCTTCTTTGTGACCAATGGTGACACTTCGGCGGCTTCGGCGATGGCATATTGCCAGTTACTAAATACTTTTACTGCTGACTTATCAGCAAGTTTTGGGTGCATAGCCCAGGATAACTTTAACTGTGGTGAAAGTTTGTCAACTAGCTCTTGTACGAGCATTGGATTGCTCATGTGCGCATCGAGCTTGCAAGCCTCCAATGTTGCATAAATGTTGCGCACGCACAGTGCGTACTCGATGAGGGGCTCTAGCTTATCTTTAGGTGGCGGCATATGTCGTGCCTTTTCGACCAGACATTGTAAAATGAATTCTGGACGACCAAAGCACATGCGCAATGTTTGAATAATTTCCGGTACCATCGCTGGAAGCATTAATCTACTCTGCACTAACTCGCGCGCTTTGCCTTTGAGATAGTCGCAATTAATTCTCGGCGTTTGTATATTCTGCAATCTCTGTGCTTGTTTCAAAATTACTGACGAATAGAGGCCACTCCTGTGGGTCCCCACTGAATATTGGTAGTTCCTTTGAATTTCCTTGTCGCGCGGCAACTTGAAAATGATTTGGATATTGCTGATTTTGCAAAAGTGATTGCGCAAATAGTTTTGATTGTCTATTTGAATCAGTTGTTGTTACAGTGATTGGCGTTGCCATATCACTATTATTTGTTCGACACGCTTTCTGCACTAATTGTTGCGCAACAATGCTGCTATAGCGTGGGTACTCGTGCGAAAATGTTGATGATGTTGCAGACGTTATTTGCCCCGAAGACACTCTGCCGAATAAATGTTGTTCAACATTTGGAGCTGACACAAAGTTGCCGTTCGATTGAGCTGTATTTGCTGTTTTTGTCATCTTTGTAGGTAGCGAAACATTCGGGTTGCTCACCTTCATGACGTAGCTTGGGGCAGATCCCTTATTGTCGAAAATAAACTGTCGGAGCAGGAGGTGTTTAAAGTACTAGCCACTTTATCTAGACTTCTCGTTATACATCCATAATTCCAAGAAGTGTTGGTGTCCTCCAAATTAACTCCGGCACAGTCCATATGACTTTTGTTATCGCATATATCGCACTTGACCATTTAGTCATTTTTGGGCTTCGCACATTTTATAAAATTTGTCATTTCGTTGTTTAAGGCGACACGTATGTATATTTAAACACTCGGATTAAACAGCGCGAAATGTGGTTTCTTTCAATTTTAAAGAAACGGTTGGCTCTATTGCTTCAATAATCCAACTTTCAAGAGCGTTCGTTAATTCAAAATAAAATAATAAGATGTTATGTTTAAACTCTTTATTGGTTATATAAATTGTATAAAATGTGCGACAGCTTTTCGACCGTTTCTCGACCGATGATAGTTTTCGACCACTTTAAAATTAAAAGGTCTTGACGCTCTGGCTTATCGAAGCAATCTAGTGTGCCTGCATACTTGCTGGCTTTGATTTAGCTAAATTTCTAATTACTTATTTAACAGTTACTTTATAAAACAGTTATTTTATGGCGTGATTTCAATGCTCAGTTATACAAATTCGTATGTACATATTGCTAATAATAATGCTAGAGGAAGTGTTAATAATTGATAATGGGTGTCACAACTTAAAAATTTTAAAAATAGTTAAGTTTATAAACGGCGACAACAGGTAAAATAACAAACAAGAAAGAACGCTGAAGTCGAGTATGCTCGACTGAAAGATACCCTGTACCCAATCTTTATGTACCTTAAATTAAGTGATATCTTTGTATACACCTTATTGTATTGAATTTTCAAACAAAAACTTGAAAAATTGGGTAAATTTATATGGGGGCTATACCTAAAATTTTGTTGATCCTACCCACTATTGGGATATTTTATTGGGACTATCATAGACATAATTAATACTAATTTGATCTTCCTAGAATAAAAAACAATGACGTTTTTATGCAAAAACCTAAAATTTTGGGGTATATTTGTATGGGGGCTATACCTAAAATTTTATTGGTCCTACCCATATTGGGATTTTTTATCGGGACTATCATAGACATAATTAATACTAAGTTTGAACTTCCTAGAATAAAAAACAATATAGATTTTAAGCAAAAACATAAAATTTTGGGGTATATTTGTATGGGAGCTATAGCTAAAATTTTGTTGGTCCTGCCCATATTGGGATATTTTCTTCGGACTATCATAGACATAATTAATACTAAGTTTGAACTTCCTACAATAAAAAACAATGACGTTTTTATGCAAAAACCTAAAATTTTGGGGTATATTTGTATGGGGGGCTATACCTAAAATTTTATTGGTCCTACCCATATTGGGATATTTTATTGGGACTATCATAGACATAGTTTATACTAAGTTTGAACTTCCTACAATAAAAAACAATGACGTTTTTATGCAAAAACCTAAAATTTTGGGGTACATTTGTATGGGGGTACCCCCTTAAAATGGGTCTAGAGAAAAACCGTTTGCAAGTGAACACTTGACGGTTCTGGAGAGTCTAAGTTTCAAATATGGTGGCCCTATCTCTTATAGTCTCCGAGATAATCTCTCTCATACGGCAGACAGCAGGACAGACAGACGGAAAGACGGACGGACAGACGGACGGACAGACGGACGGACAGACGGACGGACGGACAGACAGACATAGCTAGTTCGACTCCCCTTCCAATGCTGATCAAGAATATATATACTTTATATGGTCTATCTTGCCTCCTTCTGTCTGTTACATACATTCGCACAAACTTAATATACCCTTTTACCCTTTGGGTACAGGGTATAAAAAACAAGGAAAATCAAAAAATGGGTGACATAAGAAGTGTTTTTACCCATTTTGGAGTTAGTACATTCATAAATAATGCCTATTTTCATAAAAATATTCGAAAATGGGCGGTAAGTTCGTATGGGGGCTATATCTAAAAATGGGCGTGGCACCTGTTTTTTCACATTGGATGACATAAGAAGTGTTTTTATCCAATTTTGAGTGAATACATTCATAAATAATTACTATTTTTATACAAAAATTCGAAAAAAGCGGTAGGTTTGTATGGGGGCAAAACCTCAAAGTGGGCTTGGCACTCTCATTCTTAGGTTCCAAATTTCAGCTTAATATCTTTATATCTTCAACAAAAAACATAGAAATATATAGACGGACAGACAGACGGACATGGCTAGATCAATTCGTCTCGTCATGCTGATCAGTAATATATATGGAGTCTACGATGTCTCCTTCAATGCGTTACAAATTTTCAGACAAACTGAATATACCCTGCACACTTTGTGTGGCGGGTATAAAATTCAATACCTCGAGTAAAACTCGAGTCATATCCGATAGATCGGATAATCGAACAAAACGGAAATAACGATACTCCATTTTAAGATGACTCGTTTGTTCGAATAAAAATATGAGCTAAATCGAAGCTTTGGGTTATTCGAGTCCTCGGCTTGGCTTTGAAAAAGTAGAATTGTATATTTTATTTTGTTTATTTTGAATAATATAATGAATGACTATTTCAATAATTTTTGTGTGTATATCGTACTTACAAACTAAGTATTAGGTTAAGTAAATAAAAAAGTTTTCATTCATTTCAATGGTTATAATTTACTTCCGGACGGCTTCACAGAAACTAGTTGCCGAAATAAACTGATTCACACGGAAGAAAGACGGATTTAGCTTCATCGACCGAATTTAAACTTTCTTGATGATAGCAAATGGAAAAGCTACATATCGTTGACAATGTACTATATATGACATACCCCGTTGAACAAAAATAAGGTTATTATATCACAAAGATCACGTTTTTCCTTGTTAAAACTCGATTTATTTTCTTCGTTCATTTATTGTAGACTTTGTTAATCGGCTGTTTAACGCTAACTTGAACGCAATTGATATTGTACCATTTCTAGAAAATCAGTGCTAAGAATATCGGAAGCAATTGGTTATGTAAACCTTAATTTATTTTTTGACCGATTTGCAATATATAAATTGTTATGTTCTGTATCATTTAGTCAATTTTTGAACCCAATATCGCAAAACTAGACCTTTGCTCATCCTTTTTGAATATCTTCTTCCATCATTACTAACATTTCATATCGTAAGCAGTTTACTTTTCGAGGAACGAAAAAGGGACAAAAATTTGTACAAAAGCTTCGAGAACTCTTTAATCAAAAATATTTATTGTAATTTCTTTTTTATGTTATCGAGAGCTGTGGGTCGACCAATAAAGCCAAATTTTCAGTTTCAATGAGAAAAAAGTTGAACGAAAAATAAAATCTGATAGTTATAGTGCAAAATATAGATAATAAATTGTATAAAATATATATACTTACCAGGATTACTTTATTATTGAACCAACTTTTTTCATATCTTCTTGTTAAAAGTATTGATATTGCAGTGTCATGTAAAATAGCAACGCCATCGTGTTTGCAAGAATAAAATTCATCTGCTTTGGGCAACGAGCCCATTCGTGTTTCTCTTCTTTTTGTAAGGTTCAACAAAAACAAATTTATATTTCGAATTTCAATTGAGTACTTTTCCGTCGACAAAACTTTTTTCCCCAAGGAAGTGTTAGATGTTTCGCTCGAGTTTGAGTTATCTAAATGGTTTTTATTCAAATTATAAATTGTAATTTGACCCAAGTTTGCCACCAATACGTCAATGCTTTCATTGGATATTGGAAGAACGATCACTGGACTACTTATAATCACATCCATTCTGAAAAATAATAGTAAAAAAGAAAATTATAACACAATTATGTATATCACGAGAATTAAAATTACACTTAGGGTTCGTTCAGACAATCATATGAAATTAAAAAAAAAGAAATGTAAATAATAATTGTAAAAATTTGATCAATGTTTTTGTGTGTCTGAACACACCCTTAGTTTACATTAAAATTATTTTTAAGGTATACAAATTGCAAGAAAATATTGCACTTCTAAAAAAAAACGATTGTTCCAATTTGGACATAAGGACTGCAGCTTTGGGGAACAGTAGTAATTTTAATTTAAAAAGAATCCAGAGAATGCAAAATAAAATTCTAAGGCAATTAGCTGATGGTCCTTGGTATGTACGAAACAGCACGCTACATAGGGACTTAAATGTTCCTACAGTTTTGAAAAAACTCCATAAGATCAGCAGTAAATACACCAAGAGGTTGCATGACCATCCTAATCACCTGGCGCTGACTTTATTGGACAAAAGCACAACGCGAAGAAGACTGTTGAGGCTTCATCCGTTGGATTTACCATTTACGGAGTAAATATAGTTGAGATAGGCAAATTGCATTTGCACCAACGTTATTTTTTCATTTTCTAAATCAATTTAATTGTTGTCGTTAAGACAGTTTTTAATAAAAATTTATAAAACATAAAAACAAAAAAAAAACTAAAAATTGGTTCAGTTTGCTTAACCATCTTCGTTGCAATTATAATGTTACAAAACATATACGAAAATCTTGTAAATGGCACCACGAATTTAAATAATGTCCAGTAGTTGATGTTTCTTGCGTTTCCATTGTTTTAGAAAATCGACCTTTAACTTTACCAGGAGTAATATAGAGTAATCGCAGCCGCAGACGAGTTTTCGATTTGTTGCTTGTTGCACCGGAGGGTACTGCTGTGACTGCGTTTGAGCTGATGTGGCGTTGAAGCTATCGATGTGATCCTCCACAATCGAAAAAGGGTCAAGTTTCATTTTGCTCTTTTAAAATAAGATTCCACTGATCGCATACTGGATCTACAACTGCTGCCTGTAGACGTGATGATTCTGCAGCTGGTGTGCTGGAATCAGGCGCATGATCTTTCAAATCTGGGTGGAATCTTTTCAATTAGTCACGTAAATTAGATGTGTTTCCGCTTGTTATACTCGTTACACATAGTGTAAACGGGTATAATCAGTTTTTCGGAAAGTTTGTAACGCGTTAAAGGAGACGTCGTAGACTCCATAAAGTACATATATTCTTGATCAGCTTGATGAGACGAGTCGATCTAGCCATGTCCGTCTGTCTGTCTGTCCGTCTGATGCGAGGTTTTAAAGATATTGAGCTGGAACTCGAAACTGAAGCTTTTCTCAGTCCTAGGTAGTTTGTATGTTTAATTCATTGCCACGCCCTTTCTGAGGTATAGCCCCCATACGAATTTACTGCATTTTAGCATTTTTGTATGAAAACAGGTATTAATTATGCATGTATTCTCTCTATATTGGGTAAAAACTCTTCTAATGTCATCCAAAGTCGATACAAAGGTGCCATGTATACAAACTTACCGCCCATTTTAGATACTTTGTATGAAAATAGGTATTATTTATAAATGTATTTACTTCAAATTGGGTAAAAATACATCTATTACCATCCTATGTACACACCACCGTTATGGTACGGATCGGGCAGCTATAACATATAGCCTCACACAAACTCATCTCCCATTTTCTTATATTTCCAAGAAAATTATTGCTGTATCTGTATTTTTTGCATGGAGTTGTATCAGACCATTAACCCCCATCCATCCCATCTCGAAGTTCTATCGAAGCCACTGATGATCACACATAAACCCTCGTGTCAGCGAAGGAAGCGATCAACTTTTTTTGTGTTGTATCAATTATGTGGATATTAATTATGCGTAAAAACAATTTTTCAATCAATTTTTAAATTCACATGCAATTTTTATACCCGCCACACATAGTATGAAGGGCATTATCAGTTTGTCAGAAAGTTAGTAACGCATGGAAGGAGGCATCGGAGACCCCATAAAGTATATATATTATTGATCAGCTCGACGAGACAAATCGATTTAACCAGGTCTGTCTGTTTGTCCATCTGTCCGTCTGTCTGTTGCAATGCGTTTTTCTCGGAAAGTTTAAGATATTGACTTGAAATTTGAAACTTAAGCTTTTTGTGCTCCCAGTTAGTTTGTATGTCAGAACCAAGGTGCCACGTCCATTTTTAGATATGAAAGTAACGGGTGATAACTAAAAATCTGGACTAAGTTTACTGAGACCAAAAAAGCAGAATTTATTGAAAGATTATAAAGGAACTTTGTTGTTTGCTTGAATATAATTATAAGTCTTTTATCTAATCAATGAACCGTCGCAGTTTTGTGACAACACCTGCACAAGCACGTTGTACACCCTTTGGGTCCATTTCTTTGAGGTATTTTTTGATCCGAGTAGTCAGTTGTTTGATATTTTTGCTCTCCATCCATTCTTGTAGACCAAACCTTTGAGTTCACCAAAAAAAACCTCAATCGGGCGACACTGTGGTAAATTAGTGGGATTCTGCTCTTTCGGCAAATATGGAATATTTTTGCATTCCATCCAAAATGAACGATTTTCTGTTGTAATTTCTTCACATCCACCGGCATTGTCATTTGACTCTCTGAATTTGGTCATCGGAGTATTCAGGTGAACGCAGCTTCTTTCTAGCTTTAATGCCAATCTTTTTTAAGGATTTGCAGATATGTGGTTGTGAGCAATTAAATTTTTCAGCGGCTTGTCTTTGACTTCTGCCATCCTTGTCATTAAAAGTCCTCTTCAGCACCTTCAGGTTCTCTGTAGTCATAATTGTAGCTTTTCTGCCGGAACCAGATTGTCTTTCTATTCTTAATGTATTCAGAATAGAATAAATGGTGCTTTTTGGTACGGTTTCATCCAGAAAATGTAAGCACGTGTACTTTTTTCCTTCATCTTTGTGCTTTTCGTAAATTTGTACAATGCGTTCGCGAAGGTGTTGTTGCCTCGAAGTTATTTTACTTATTACCGTAACAACTAGGTGGGAGTGAGTCATGCCATAAAAAGATGATGCAATAAGCTTTTAATTACGCAATACAGACCTCGTATGTTAAAGCGTATGGAAATAGCGACCAGATCAAAGTAGTCCAGATTTTTAGTTATCACCCGTTAGTTATTATTTGTGAATGCTATAACTACAATTTGGGGTAAAACACTTCTAATGGCATCCAATGTCAAAAGAATGTTGCCACGCCTATTTTTAGATATAGCCCCTATACAAACTTACTACTTTTTCCATTTTTTTTTTTCATTTCTTTTTGAATCAAAACAGTTATTTTTTATTAATGTCTTTTCTACAAATTGGGTATAAACACTTCTAATTGCATCCAATATCAAATAAAGTTCTTTTTTTCTTGAGTTGGCAGGACTGTTAATAACATGTGGGCCAAATTTCATGTTAATTTCATTATCAGTAATATTTTTACAATGTCTAATTTAATTAAGCAGAGATTCTGAATGAAATAAAAGCTGCAGAAACGTTGAAAATGTTGAAGAAGGCTTTCGGGAACCGAACTCTACCAAATGCAACAATAAATGATTGGTATAAATTGTTCAAAGAAGGTTGAGAACGTGTTGAAGACGAAGAGCGCCCTGGTCGACCATCGACCTCAACGGACGATGATCATATCGCTAAAAAAATGTATTTATAAAAAAAAAAAGGATATTTCCACATAACACCTTTAATAATGGTCGAAATAATGGCGTTATATCATGCACCTAACCAAATACATCAATATACTCGCGATATATAAGAATCAAATTCGTTAGCACAAAATTGGCAGTTTTTTGTAGTGTAGCAGTAATCGTTGTAATGAAAGTGTACATGTCAATTGCGTTACAAATTAGATTATAGTGTTTGATACTTTATTGTTTACTTACTCTAAACATCTAAGTCTTTCTTGAAATAGATTCTTTTTGTCCTTTTGACGAACATCTTTTATTTGTTGTACAAATTCTTTTGCCATATCAGATGCCTTGTTTCGGATTGATGTACAAAAAGTTCTAAAATTAAAAAAGTCAGATAATTAATATTTGTAGATAAAGACTTTTCGTATTTCGAAAAGTTAATTTTTTTTTAAGCTGTTGGTTATTATTATAAGCAACTAACATATAAAATAAAAAAATTTACTTAATTTACATAAAAATAAGGAAAAACGTTGAATTCGGTTGAACCGAAGTTTTGATACCCGTCACACGAAATTTTAGTGACAAAAACTCGGAATTTTGTATAGTGACTATATAATATAGTGAGCTTATCTTTTTTCAATGTATGTAGTTTTCACCATATTTGAAGCAATTAGCTTAATAACATAAATAACCATTTTTATATGAAAACTGGAAAACAAGCTTTGGGTTTGTATGGGGGCTATATTCTATAGTGGCCTGTTCATTACCAAATCTTTTGTGTAGATACTATATATGTTGACGATAAAAGTGTTTCTTATTCAATTTGGAGTGAGTACGAGTACATTCATAAATAATAACTATTTTCATATCAATCAAGAATATACTATATAAACATACACCCGTGGGTAAAATAATAGCAGTGCTGCGATTTTAAAAGGTGGCAATATTCACTTCCTAAATTTTTTTTTTTTTGGGAGTGGCAAGTCTCTCAAATGAACTTAAAATACCAAAAAGTTTTGTGAGCCCAATTCGGGGAGACCCACAAATTCAGCTGCGTGCAAAATAATAGCAGTCAAAGCATTTTCATGTGGAAAGTTGCTGGTTGCGGACGTTTTTTTTTTTGCCATTTATTGATCAGGTGGAGTTAATAACGTTTAATACATACGAAATTTAAATCTAAAATTATTGAGACTGATATAAATGGGACGTGGAAAGCACTGAACTGCTTAAATAATGAAAAGATTGCTCGGACAGGAAAAACCTATAGCTAATTGTTGTAGGATGTTCAGCCAATATGATTGCCAATAAGGAATGTACCGAAAAGAAACTGCACACTTTGTTTCGTTTGTATTTCAAAAGTTTTTAACCAAAAGTAACTTTTTCTTTATACATATTAAATATAGATTCATAAACATTATAACTACAAAAAAAAAATTGAAAAAAAGTCAAGTCCTTATTTTTGGTCGAATTTTTTGTTCGACGCCCTTCATTAGGTTTTGCACACCTGCCTTGGTGACTTTCTGACTTGCCTTTACCCAGTTTTTCTTCATCTCGTCAATGTTTTCGGCAACACTACCATCCATCCTTAAATTTCTTTTAACAATAGCCCAATATCGCTCTATGGGTCGTAGCTCTGGACAATTTGGTAGGTTTTCCTCTTTACACACAAAATTAACGTCATTTTCGTCTGTGTTGCTCGAGCGTAGTGGGCGGATGCAAGGTCCGGCCAAAACAAAGTTGGGACATTATGTTTTTTATAAAATGGTATAAGACGTTTCTTCAAGCACTCCTTGATGTAAATATCCGCACCTATAGTACCTTTTGTAAAAAATGGCCTGCCAAATCAACACCTTTTGCCCAAATTTTTCCATCTGAACTGTCGACCCCGACTCGTCAACAGTGCTGCCTCTCTCCTTAGTGTAAACTTGTAGGCCTGGTAAAGTTTTTTGAGTCCAATTTCACATATGTTTCGTCGTCCATCACAATGCATTCTACCGCGTCACTGCACAGCCGATCATAAAACTTTCGAGCTCTCTGCTTTCCAACTACTGCTTGTCTCTGACTTTTTTTGAGGCTTTTTGTTTTTTGTACGTCTTTAAGTTATTCATTTGCTTCACCCTTTGAATCATTGACACGCTTGTACTCGATTTTTTTTGTCAAATCTTGAACGGACATCGTTGGGTTTTTGTTAATTAAGGTTAACACCGATTGTTCCAATTTTGGACTATGTGCACACTTTTTCTGCCAGTTTTCGGCAAATCTTTTATAGAACATGTCTCTCCAAAGTTAATTATAATGTTTTTACGCTATTTGCACTAACTTTAAAGTGTTTACCTAATTTTCTGTATGAAAATCCGTTTTCAGTACAGTAGCTGTGCACACTTTTTTTTCGTACTTGATCTTCGATTCGAGGCTTCGAATTATTTAGAATTGATCCAGCTTCCTAACGGTGCATTGCATGGCGCGATCGAAAGCTCACACTGGGAGAAATATTTATTTGAAAGCGTGCAGTTTCTTTTCGGTACATTCCTTATAAAGAAGGGGCAATATAATCCGGAAACACGAGACCGAAACATCATAAACTATATGCCAGAAGTCATAGAAATGTCCCACTGTTAACACCTAAGCATCGAGAGAACAGATTAAAGTTTACTAGAATTCATGAAACCTGGTCGGGTTCAAAACGGCGTAATCTTTTGTGGACCAACGAAAGTAAAGGTGGTATTTTTGGATCTCGTGGAACTGGACAATGTGCGAAGACCAGCAAACGAACAATACAATCACAAATATGTTACGCATACCGTGAAATATGGTGGAGCCAAAATTAATGTATGGGGTTGTTTTTCATATTATTTTACTAGTCCGATTTTCCAAATTGAGAGCATCACGGACGTCCAAAAGAAGATGTTGTGCTGCCCTACGCCGAATAAAATTTACCATTAAAGTGGTTCGGCCAACGGGACACTATGTGTAAGAGGTTTTTTTATTTTTTATTCATGGCGAAAAATAAAAACAGAAAGAAATTTTAAAATTTACAAGGAAAGATTACATGATAGATACACGATAGATTCACGGCCAAGCCCCTGCAGTACCGCCGCGAAGCAATGGTGATCAGTCGCATATCCTTTTCCTTCTAGGTGAGCGAAAGGGCCCTTTCGCGTTCGAGCCTCCTCTGCTCCTTCATCACCTCTGCGGCGAAGTTGCTGACTGCGTTCCACGTGTGTTCGCTATTCACCATCTTATTGACGAGATTGTCAACGTTAAGGGGACAGCCTGCCACGAGTTCTATTCGACGCCGTTTTGACGCGAACCTGGGACATTGGATCATAATATGCTCCGCGTCTTCCTCGATATCGCCTCTACACCACGTACACGTTATGTGTCATAGTAAAATCTGCACAGATAACTTCTAAAACACCCATGGCCGCTTAGCCGAGCTATCCCATCAAAGCTGCCATCTAGTAGAACTGTGTGTCCTGGCCTCTAGCCTTACTGCTCTTCTGGTGGTATATGCCATGACCCTAGCACTCTTCAGAGCTTCGAAGATTTCGTATGCTTCTCTTGCAAGCTCATCAATGACAAGAGCTGCGTCATCTGACATCGTACGAAAGCCGCTGCATATTCTAATAAAGCGTAGGTGTTATGTCGCTTCGAGGTTGCCCTAAGTGCATATGCCCAGATTGGTGCACCGTAAAGCATTACGAACGTTACATAACGCGGGTTAGTGCCCTGTTTACATCTGACGCCTTCTTTTGCACAAATTCAATGTGCTCCTTGAAACATAGCCGCGTATCTATCCACAAAGCGAGATACAATAATGCTATCTAGGTGTTAATGGTACAGTTGCCAATTTGGAGTTTGGCATTCTCCACGGTCTTACGGCTGCTTATCAACACCACCTCAGTTTTATGTTGCGGTAGCTGCAAGCCAACGGATGCTAACCACTCTTGCACTCGTTTAATTGCTTCGTTGCATTTAGACTCAGCCACTGGGATGTATTTTGCCACAGTGACTAATGCCACATCGTCTGCTAAACAGACAATATCAACATCTTCCGGTAGCTTCATTACGTTCCAGAGTATTGGGCCCAGAACAGAGCCTTGGGGTACTCCGCCAGTAACCTACACCTCCTTACTCCCAGAATCGGATTCGTATAGGAGCACTCTGTTGTTTAGGTAGCTCCTAATAATCGCAGCAATGTGCGAGGGCCCCCGGAAGTTCCTCAGTGCATCCAGGAGGCAGCCACAATAGGCTGTATTAAACGAGTGCACAATGCAGTACTTTTTTGTACCGCCTTTCCATCGTGTGCTTTCGATGGCCTTGGTTGCCACATCGGTTACTTTGGCAATTGCATCTGTGGTTCATCTCGCCTTCCTAAATCCGAACTGGTGTGCTGAAAGCTCCCCTTCATCTCTCAGCGCTATTTCGAGTCTAAAACATATGAGTTTTTCAAACACCTTCCCAGCAGTGTCCAATAGGCAAATAGGTCTATAGGACGACGGCTCTTCTGGTGACTTTTTTGGGTTTGGAATGAACACCAGGTATTGCTTTTACCAGCGCTCTGGAAATTTGCATTTCTGTGAAATACTGGTCTGCGAAAACCTCCGGATGTAAGCATATTTTCAGTTTTAGCGCATTGTTAGGTATAGCTCAGGACCCGGCGCTATGTTGTCCTTAAGGCTAGATGGTACTAGTAGCACTTCCTGCATTGTGACTGGTAAGTGGTTTGTGTTCGCTTCATTTTTTTGTTGCGCTAGCTGAGTAGTTTAGTTGCTACTATTTCCTCCAGTTGTCGCCTGTCTTTAGGTACGACCGCTTTAAATGCTCCCATCCTGATCATGTCTCCCGAATTGCGATCTTTACGTGCTTCTGCGTATCGGGCTTGGAGATCACTGTAGATAGGAGACCGTCTTGCCTGCTGGTATTTTTTCCTGGCCTTCAAACAGTTTTACGTGCTTCAGCAATGCCATTGTTCCACCACTATGCTGGCGTATTCTGGTGCTTGTATCGTCCGCGGCAAGTCATACTAGCATCACAAGCTTCCTCTAGTCTAGTCATGACTAGCTCTACCGATACTGACTTGTAAAAACGCCTCTTGTTCAACAGCCTGTCTTCCAAAGCAGCATGTTATTGCATGGTGGTCGCTTGCTGTGTTGACTTATCTCATTGTACAATGAGTTGCTGCAGAACGTAAGGTCGACAATTGATCCAGCCCCTGCTCTACTAAAGGTACCCATGTTGAGGAGAGCGAAGTCGCTTCGCGTTTGAGTAACGGGTATAAACAATATATTGTATTGTACAGAACAATTTTAATTAGTTTAAATAGCAATTATATGATTTTGGTTTTTAATATATCACATTTTCATCAAGTTACTTGATGAAAATGTTTTTGCAATAATTTCAAAGCCTAATATTAAATTGATTCATTCTATCAGTTATACCACTCAATCAAATTGTGCTAGCTCTGCTTGCTCTAACTAAATGAGCAAGTGTATTTACCTCTAATCCCACACCTATGTTTTGTTGCAGATACAACAAACGTAGGGGTGTGTTAATGTCTTCTGCTATACGTTACCGATTTTATATTAGTTGTACGAGCGTTTGTCGCTTTGTTTATAATTCTCGCGAATGTGACCGTATATATACTACTGTGAACAAAAAGTAAGGTGAATTTTCAATTTAAACTTCACGGGCTTAACATTTCGGGTTAGTTCTTTTTGCCTTGAGTTGGCAGGACTGTCAATAACATCTGCTCCAAATTTCATGTGAATTTCATTATCAGTAATATATTTACGCTTGTGTTTACCAAACGACCAAGAGACCATTTTTACAATGTCTGATTAAATTGAGCAGAGAGGTGTCTTCAAATTTTTTTTTTTTTTTGAATGGAATAAATGAAATAAAAATGGAATGCTTATGGGGACCGAGCTCTACCAAAATCAACAATAAATGATTGGTATAAATTGTTCAAAGAAGGTTGAGAACGTGTTAAAGACGAAGAGCACCCTGGTCGACCATCGACCTCAACGGACGATGCTCACATCCAAAAAGTAAAAAAATAAGTGCTTGCACAGCGTCGATTAACAATAAGAGACATTGCTGATGAAATTGACGTATCGAAAGGATCAATTAATACAATTTTGAAGGATGTTTTGGGCCTCATACGTGTCAAGTCTCGGTTGGTACCAAAAATGATGTTTTTTTTTTTTAAACTACACTGATTTTTCGTGACTTTTTTGCCAAAAATCCAACCAATATCTTTCCGCAACCACCGTATTCGCCTGATTTGGCTCCGTGTGATTTCTGGCTATTCCCAAAACTCAAGAGACCACTCCGGGGAACGCTTTTCGAGTCGATTGAGGAGATAAAAGCTGAATCCAAGAAGACGCTGGTGGCTATACTGGAAAGGGACTATTTGGCATGTTTCGAGGATTGGAAAAAATGTTGGCATAGTTTTGGCATAGCTTTAACAATAGTTTTGCTAACAAACATACATAGCATACGATGTCATGCAGTTTACATTGTTGCCAGAAACTCAGAGTTCATGTATACACGCACCAGTGTTGCCAGCTCGTCTTCAAAAATAAAGGACAGTTGGACAAAGTAAAATGGATAAAAAAGGGACAACTTTTTTTTAAAAAGAACAAAAAAAACTGGACAAATATTAGTATACTGCTAATTCGACGGAATGGCACACGCACTTTAGTAGTATTAAGGATGGCACGGACTTCTTTAGCTCAACAAAGACTTTTTTTGACTCGAATTCCTCCAAAACACAATTTGCAATTCTGACCGAGTATCCTATTTGTGGAAATGTCAGTCGACTCATCAATCAGCAAACTGAACTTGCTGTCTCCTAGGTCCTTCCTTAAGTCATCTTTAAAGTGCGGGGCCAGAGCGTTCCTGATTATATTTGTGCATTTGGTTCTATGCATATTAATATTTGTGGCATCAAAATGCCAGCTGCACAACTCGCTCAGGTGTCCAACAGGATTGATTGCAGAATGTTGGACAGAAAACATTGCAAGTGCAGATTCTTGACGACATAATGCAGATGTTGAAACTGGCTGAAACGTAATTTTGTTGACTTGAGCGAAGGGCACTGCATTGTGAATATGTTTCTTCGTATGGGCATGTGCGCGGACTTGTTCGATTTTAAGATTTAAACTGCACTTGCAGTATTTACAATATGCCTTTTCCGGGTCTTTAAGATCCCGGCACAGCTAATTTTTTAAATCAGGTTCTTTTAACCAGCACTCGCGAAATTCTTGCTTATAAATGTCTTTCGGCATCTTGACACTTTAACTTGGCGGCACTTGTTACTTACGAAAAACATCTGTTCGATAGGCGCGATTTCGATTACACGCAAACAAAAAAGGGATGCATCGCGATTAAAATTGTTTATCGAATGCAAAAGAAATATAAAAAGGTTATTAAAGTTATATTACAATTTCTATTTAGAACAATTAAAAAAGGATAAAGTAAAATAAACAAGAAAAAATGTTAACTTCGGATGGACCGAAGTTTATACTATATACCTGTTACACATCATTTGACGTTGATAGACCTTCGTGTGCAGCACTTGTATTAAATTTTATTTCAAAATACTAAACAAATTAAATATACTCTTAAAAATTTAGGAATTCGTGGTCCGATTTGAACCAATTTTAAACTGAAAATTTGGCAAGGTATACGAAGCCTTATTTGAAGCCATTTTTGAAGCCATTCGCTTTATAAATGCATTGTTTTCTTAAAAGAACTTGAAAAAATGTTGTACTTTTGTATGGGAGCTATACCTAAAAGTGGGCGTGGCACATTGATTTTAACATAGAAACTACACAGGACCTAGAATATCTTAAGTTTAAAATTTCAGCCCAATATCTTTAAAACTGAGCGAATAAACCGCGCAGCAACACACAGACAGACGGACGGACGGACAGACAGACGGACATGGCTAAATCGATTCGTCTCGTCGAGGTGATCAAGAATATTTATACTTTATAGGGTCAACGATGCCTCCTTTAATGCGTTACAAACTTTCCGACAAACTGAATATACCTGTTTACACTAGTGTAACAGGTATAAAAATAATTGAAAGGAATCAAATAAAAAAAAAAAAAAGACTGCAAGCTTTAGAGACACTGATTTTCGTGGGCGTTACGACAATTGGATTCTGTTTCAAAGTTATTGACGGTCCACTGCGGTTTAAACATTGGGTTCTGTCTTGGTTTTGACCGCATGCACAGAGTAAAGAGAATAGAAGAAGAAGAGAATCTTAGGAGACTAGAAGCACTTCGATTTGTCACGTGGTGGTTCGGAGAGGTTAAAATTAAGTGAACATTAGACTTATAATACTAAAAAAATCATTTCTAGAAATCATTGTAACAAGCTAGTATAAAAATTATGAAATATTATACAATAAAATAAAAATAAAGTCGTTTTTTTTTTGATTTTCTTGGAATAAATATTCTGGAACACACAAACGCCAGAGGTCGCTGAAAATATATTTACAAATTTTCTGTGACAGAACGCTTGGGCATCCGTTGAGGATACATATATATATATATATATATATATATATATATATATATATGTGTATATACATATATATATTGTATATATATATATATATATATATATATATGTAAATCAGCTCGATAACGAATCGATCTAGTTATGATTGTCTGTCTGTTTAACGCTATTCGATTCTTTCGAAACGTACCGCCGATTTTCGTATGAAAATGGTTATTATTTATACATGTATTCACTCCAAATTGGGTAAAAACACTTCCTATGACATCCAATGTTAAAACGAATGTGCCTCGCCCACTTTTAAGTGTGGTACCCATACAAACTTACTGCCCATTTTCTAATATTTTCGAGAAGATTATTGTTTGTATTTTTAGATTAAAATTTGATACCAATATTGTGTGTAAACTTGGGTGACCACTGATGGTCAAACATAAACTCTGTAAAGATTTGTGTGACGAGTATTTGAGGTTCTGTTCTACTGAAGTTAAGTTTTTTCCTTGTTGTATAAAACACTTTTACTAGAGTTTTAAGATTTACATTTAAAATAGAGTTCAAAGTTTATATTTTCAGTAAATTTTCGAGTATTTACACCAAAACAAATACACCAAAACTTTGAGATTTCGGTGTCACCCCTGATTTTTTTATGTTTTTGTAATGTTACTCTAAGTAAGTGTCATTTTTTCGTATGTTGGATACTTTTTTTTTATAGTTTTCAACAAGTTGTAGGATAAATTGCTTCATCTTAAAAAAACTTAATTGTAGTCCATTAAAAACTTAATGCCAAGTTCAGCAGTGTCATTAACTTTCTGAATACCTTGGCAGAACTCTAAGCTTCATTCTGTCAACAGGACAAAGGATAACATGTTAATATTTTGATAAAAAGCCAAACAATTCCAGAAAGGCAAGCGGCGGGATATGCAGTTCTTTGTAATTAGCTTAAAATGATCTCTCTTTAGTTGTTCTGTACAAAATTGATTATTCGATTCCTCTTTCGCCTTGTTTATTATTGAACGAACTCTTTTATCGCCAACACTACCTCTGGGGCGCTACTTGAGTGATATTTCAATTAAAAAACACTCATAAAAAACTATTTCATGCCGATGCAGTGAACACTTTTCCTGCTGCTCCAATTTCATGTAAACACCAATTATACAACCTGAAATTTTAAACTTAAGCTTTTCTAGGTTCTGGGTACTTTCTATGGTAAAATCAATGTGCCACGCCTATTTTTAGGTATAGCTCCCATAATAGAAATTGTCAACTATCGGCGCACTTATAAAATTCTCGCATGAGTTGTTTGCGTGTTGACAAAATATTATAATTGAGCTCATAGCTAGCTTTGTATTTTCTTTTGATGTAATTTTCACAATCCGCACTGTGCCAAGAATTTCATGGGTAACACGACCAACCATATCTACAGAATCCAGCACATTTCGTGTATTATAAAACTATTTCTTACATTCAACTTGAAACACATTCATAAATAGAAAAAAACTTAGCACATCACAAATATTACGAACTTGTACTTGTAAATTCAGGGCTGTAATCTGATAACTAACTTAATAAAACAAAAATTGTCAGAAAGTTTGTAGAGCATTAAAGAGATATCTTAGACCCAGTAATGAGCATATATTATTGATTAGCACGACGAGACGAATGGATCTAGCTTTGTCCGTCGGTCTATTACGAGGTTTTTCACTCGCTTAGTTTTAAAGATATGGGGATTGAAAACTTAGGATTTTCTCCGTCCTAGGGAGTTTGCATGTAAAACTCAGAATGTCACGCACACTCTAAGGCATAAAAAAAACAAAGGAAAACGTTAACTTCATTCATCATATGACGTAGATAGTTCCTCCTGCTCAGCATTTGTTAATTAGAAATATTATTAAAAAAATACAAATTTGTGGTACGTTGTTGTTTGTATAGGGGATATACATATGTATATAGACGAATCGATTTATCCATGTCTGTCCGTCCGTCTGTTTATTTCTACGCATTCTTTTTCAGTTAAGACATGAAGATATTAAGCTGAAATTTGAAAATAGTTCTTGTTTAACAATATATTCACTTCAATCTGGGTAAAATCACTTCTACTGTCATCCTTTGAATATACTACCGGTATGACAAGGTTCGGGTGACTATAACATTCAGACCCCATACAAATTTACCTTCCATTTTTTTTTTATTTTTTCAAGAAAATTATTGTTACATCTTTATTTAAACCTAAACATTTCACAAACATGCTTTTAATTTGAGCCCCAACTTGAATTTTTCCCACCCATTCCTTTTGTGGAATATAATCTATTCCAATGATGATCATTTATTTGCCTTGAGCATTCCACTTAATGAACTTTAAACACATTCTTGAAAATGAATATAAAACAACAAAAACGATAACTTTGGTAGCACCGAAGCTAAAATACCCGCAACACGAAACTTTATTTAGCTTATGTACGATCATCAGTGGCGTAGACTATATTCTGCAAAGGAGTTGGGTGGGGACAACTCATGTTGATGCTCAAAAAAAGACGCATATATGTAAAATTTAAAGCAAAAAATGCATATAACATAAAACAATAGATTTCTTGAAAAAATAAAAAAAAATATGTAACGTGAGTTTATACGGGGTCTGTAAGTTATAGTGGACCGATCCTTGTCATATCGGTAGCATATTCATAGGATGACAGTAGAAGTGATTTTACCCAGATTGGAGTGAATATTTTCATAAATAAGACCTATTTTCATTCAAAAACTCAAATATGGGCGCTTGGTTTGTTTGGGAGCTATCTTGCTTTTGATATTTAATGTTTAGTGTTTTGATATTTAGTGTTTTTACCCAATCTGTAGTAAATACATTCAAAAATAATAACTATTTTCACACAAAACATCGAAAAAAAAGTGGTAAGTTTGTATAAGGGCAATACCTAAAAATGAGCGTGGCATAAAAACTATTTTTATACAAAAAATCGAAAAAAAGTGGTAAATTTGTTTGGGCGAGGCACCTTGGTTTTGGAGTTTTTTTTTATTTAATTATAAATTAATTAAAGTTAACAAAAAACTCTTCGTTTTTACGAGAGCTTTTTAATAATTTATCGGCCTTCAAAGTACGTTGTCAAAAAAAAAAAGGAGATGAAAAGTAAATATGGGGTTATAATCAGAAAAGATGTAATTCTCGTCCGTACCTCAAAAAAAGTTTCTCCGATTTTTTTTTTGACAAAATGGCGGCCATTTAAAAACAAAAATTGTTTTTTGGCCATTTTTGTTTTTGGTTTTCAGTTTAAAAAAAATTGCAAAAAAAATTTTAAAATTATGATTGAGGTACGGACTAGAATGGTGACAATTATGCGTCGAGTGCAAAGTTTCATCAAAATCGGACCAGAATTACGGGCGGCATCGTGGCCGAGATAAACGTGGTTTCGAGATAAACGCGTTTAAAGTTTAAAATTATTTTTCTGCATACAAAAAAAAGCTAAATGAAAATGAATAAGCATGCAGTTTTAGAAATTATGCGTCGATTGCACTTTGTTTCATCAAAATCGGTTCAGAAGAACCGGAGAAAACTTGACTGATAGTTCAAAAAACATGGGTTCAAAAAAAAAAACGAAACAAATTTTTTTTATAGCCATGTCCGTCTGTCTGTCTGTTTGTTTCTTTCAACACGATTTACTCGAAGACTACTAGAGATATTTAGATGAAATTTGAAACTTCAGCTTTTCTCGGCAACGACCAGGTCAAGTTTGAATATGAAAGTGCCACGCCCATTTTTAGGTATAACCCTCATACAAACTTACCGTTTTTTCAATTTTTTGTATGAAAATAGTTAATAGTTAAGCATATATTTACCCGAATTGGATAAAAACACTTCTACTGTCATCCAATGTCAAACCAAATGTGCTACGCTAATTTTTAGACGTATCCCTCATACAAACTTACCACCCATTATCGTTTTTTTACGAATATGGTTATTATTTAGAAATTTATTCACTCCAAATTACCTAAAAACACATCTAATATCATCCAATATCAAATCCAATGTGCCACGCTCATTTTTTTGGCATAGGCCCCACAAAATGTGAGTTGTATTAGATCTTTGAACTTGTCATATCCCATCTCAAAGTTCTATGAAAGCCACTGATGATAACACATTAACAATTTCAAAATAATTGTGATTGGTATATAAACTTCGGTTCCACCGAACTTAACGTTTTTCCTTGTTTTATATTTAAGTTATTTTTTGGCGAAAAAAGAAAGGAGGTGAAAAAAAGAAAGTATACAGTTCGAGAATGGTGACGATTCTGCGTCAATTGCACTTGGTTTCATAAAAATATAATGAACAATATAATTAGTAATCTCAATGCTGCGTGCGTGCACATGTGCACGCATACGTATGTTTAATAAGCAAATCTCATTTTCCGCGAAGACATTGGTCGACAAAAATGGCTGTAAAGTATTTCGAATTTAAAAAAATCCAAAAATGCCAAAAATGCGTTACAAACTTTCCGACAAACTGATAGTACACTATTTGTGGCGGATACTAGTTTACAAAAATTGGCAACATTCCATGGGATTCGTTCTAACCTATTTCCACTTATTTTGGGGCGTAGATTTCAAAAATGGCCACTAAAATTTTTTCTTAAGAACCGGACTAATTTCTAGTTATTACTAAAAATCTCAAGAATGGACAAATTTATAAAGCTTGGGTTGGAAGATATTTTCTTCCTCTACACGACGATATGCTGTTTGTAAAAATCGAATGAATGCTTTTTGTGTACCAAGCGTCGAAACACAGAAAAAATTGTATTTTTTCATGCTTTTTTTAAAAATGTTAATTTTTAATCTCAAATTGGCAGGAGATAAAAACTATTTATATATATTTTTAAAATTTGTAAATTAAGACCATTTCATTGCAAAAATGGGAAGCCAACAAGTGTCGAAAACGGAAATCTACGCCCCAAAATACATGGAAATAGGTGGGTTACAAAGAATCCCATTTTTGGTGTAAACTAGTGTAATTAAATATAAAAACAAGGAAAAACGTTAGCTGAAATACCCGTTACACCTCACTTTTAATAGTTTATATGTTCACAAGGTGTTTAGATTAAATTTCATGATGGATTTGGTCAAATTTGTATGGAGGCTTTATGATATATTAGCCTGACCCTTACCATATCGATAGTATTAATTTAAGCGGATATTGGAGTTGATATTAAAAATTTTAATTGGATTCATTCATAAAAAATAAATGTTTTCATAACAAAACTCGAAAATGGGCGGTAAGTTTGTATGGGGGCTATGCCTAAAAATGGGCGTGCCACCATTGATTTAATATTGGATGACAAATGAAGGGTTTTTACCCAATTTAGAGTAAATATATTCATAAATAATACCTATTTTCACAGAAAATTTATAAAATGGGCGGTAGGTTTGTATTTCGGCTATACCTAAAAATGGGCGTGGCACCTTAGTTTCGATTTTGGATGACATAAGATGACATATTTTCATACAAAAATTCGATAATGGGCGGTTAATTTGTATGGGGCTATACCTAAGAATGGGTGTGGCGCCTTGGATTTGATATTGTATGAAATAAGAAGTGTTTTTACCATTTTAGAGTGAATATATTCATAAATAATACCTATTTTTATACAAAAACTCGAAAATGGTAGATTTGTATGGGGGGCTTTAACTAAAAATGGGCGTGGCACCTTGATTATGACATATAAACTGCCTAGGATCAAAAAAGGCTTAAGTTTGCAGACGGACATGGCCAAATCGATTCGTCTCATCGAGCTGATCAATAATACATATACTTTATGGGGTCTCCGATGCCTCCTTTAACGCGTTACAAACTTTCAGACAAACTGAATATACCCGTTTACACTATGTGTAGTGATGAATCAGGAATTGCAATTAAAGGGCTGCAACGGCAAATAAAAAAATGTATTTCGGTTCTTAAAGTTCATAAAGTTGTGATTGGAGACTGGGATCCCATTTTCATTTATTTGAACGTTATGGGAGCAAAGTGTAACTGAAAAATCAGTTATGCCCAAATGGATCGACTTAGATAATTTCTTGAATAATCGTTTTCAAACCCTTGAAACTATGTCTGACCTTCGATTAAGGGCGAAACCGGTTAGTGCAACGAAGCTAAGACATAAAAATGTACAAGCTCATCAAGCCAATGTAGGGACGAACGGTGGTCAATGCAAGATGTGCCCTGGACAAAAACATTTTCTTAGGAAGTGTCCTAAATTTTCCTGTTGATAATTGAATTAACGAAGTTAAGCGACTCAGATTGTACGATACTTCAATTGTTTCTCTGGCTCTCATGGAGTCAAGGACTGCACTAGCAAATTTAGTTGTGCAACGTGTAAAAAGAAGAATCATGCATTGTTAAACAAAGTTAATGTTGTGACTGGTAGCCATGAGCCTGCGTCAACTTCTCCCCCAGTATCTCATGTACAAACATGTTTCTCAACCAATAGCAGAAATGTGTTCTTGGGAACGGCTATGGTTGATATTGAGCATAATGGACAAATTTCTAGCGCTCGTTGTCTTTTGAATTCAGTTTCGGAGTGTACGTTCATATCAGGGAAGTTGCAAAAAAGAACTGGTCTATCGGTTCAACTGGTGAATGCAAACGTCTCTGGTCTGAATAATAGTGTTTCGGTAAGGGTGAATCAATCGTGTTCCTTTGAAATTCGAACTCGTACGGAACCTTGTTTTAGTATTTTTGTACATGGGTTAGTCTTGCCTTAATTAACCGGTAATTTGCCCACATCACCAGTCGAAGATAGTCTTTTGTCCAAGATGCCTAATATCAAGGTAGCAGACAGATATTTTTTCAAGAACCGACAAATTGATGTTCTGATGGGAGCTGACGTTTATCCCCAAATTATTAAGAGTGGAGTTAGGAGAAACATTCTGGGTAGCCTTATGGCTCAGGAGACAGTCTTTGGGTGGGTTGTTACCGGTCCTCTAGGCAGTGTAGAGTCCGATCAACGCCCAAAACGGGTATCGTTTTTTAATTATGTGGATTTGGAGAAACAGATGACGAAGTTTTGGGAGTGTGAAAAGGTAGAAGATATGGTCGTTGAAGACTTATATCAGAAAACCACTTGCAGAAAGGAAGACGGACGATATGTAGTTGACTTAATGTTTAAGGATCCTACATCGCATTAGCACAGCTAAAGAGAAGTGAGGGCTCTTTAGTTCGTCGGGGGTTGGCAGACCAGTATAAGGCAGTACTAGATGAGTATATCCACTTGGGACACATGAGTTTAGTTTCGAAACCGATTGGTGATGAGTCAATGCGTCATTATTATGTGCCACATCATGCTGTAGTTAAACCAGACAGCATCTCCACTAAAGTCAGAGTTGTCTTCAATGCGTCTTGTTCAACCTCCACGGGTTGAGCTTAAACGACATTTTGTTTACTGGCCCAGTTTTGCAATCAGATCTGACTATGTATTTAATGCAGATATAGAGAAGATGTATAGACAGATTTTAGTGAATCCTGTTTATGCATCTTTACAGAGGATTCTGTATCGATCAGCTAGTGATCAAGAGGTTTTTGATTTCGAATTAAAGACAGTGACTTTCGGTATTAATTTTGCGCCGTATTTAGCTATTAGGACGTTATTGAGGCTTGCAGACGATTCAGAGTCACAATATCCACTAGCTGCTAAGATCTTGCGGGAGTCGATGATGCACTGCCATTAGCATGAGAAAGGAATTGTCATTCGTGTTAGGGTCAGCTGGTTTTCCTTTACGCAAATGGACTGCTAACAAGAAAGAAATTCTCAACGGTGTGCCTTCAGACTACCTAATGAGTAAAACCTTTTTTGATAAAGAGGAAAAATGCGGTTGCCAAAATGTTGGGTATACGGTGGAATGCGTTGTTAGATGAGTTTTATTTTACTGCTAAACCCATACTAGCCAACGTGCCGTATACGAAACGGAAAGTATAAATAAATAAAGACTATATCTTTGGCAATTTTAGAACTATGTGGTGCAGTTCTGTTAGCAGATTTGGTGAAAAACCTTGTTCCCAAACTAGGAGTGTTAGGTCCTGTACACTTGTGGTGTGATTAAACGATAGTGTTGGCGTAGTTGAAGAAACCTTCTAATTGTTGGAGGACATTTGTAGCGAATCGTGTCACAAAGATTGAAAACAATGTTGGTGTGGCCAATTGGGCCCATGTGGAGTCACAGGAAAATCCAGCCGATTTAGGTAGTCGAGGTGTTAGCCCTCAGGAGCTTGCCAATTCAAAAATTTGGTGGCAAGGACCTCCCTGGCTGGAGAAACCGAAAGCTCAATGGCCGACTCAATGTCTACTGAATGAGACGAATCAAGAAATTAGAGAAGTCAAGTGCAATTTCAGTTTCTTTAAAGCATTTGAAGACATTCTTGATCGTTTTTCATCGCTTTTCGTAGTTTTAAAGTAAAAGCCTATACTTATATGTTATTTTCGAACTCTTGGGAAAATGTGTTTTTTGTCCTTAACCTTGACAAAGGAAGAAGTTGATTTCGTCAATTGGCGCTTAATTGTAGTGTGCCAAAAGGCATACTTTCCTGATGAGTATCGAAGTTGCTTAGAAAAAAGTTCTCTAGCAACGAAAAGCTGTCTTGCAACCCTAACGCCACTTATGGATAAAGACGAAGTCTTAAGGTGTAATGGATGACTGGCTTCTTCGCTTTCGCTCACGGCGAGAGAAAGATACCCAAAAATTTTGCCATATCGGAGCAGATTTTCCCTGCTGTTGGTTGAATTTATACATAAGGTATTATATCATAGTGGAAATTCGCTTATGATGAGACTAGTTCGTTCAGAGTATTCGATACTGAAGGCAAAGATTGATAAAGCTAGTAATTAGCCGATGTAAAGTATGTACTGTTTGAAAGAAAAAGCAAATGACTCAGTTGATGGCTGCGTTGCCTCCTGAGCGGTGTTCTCTATCGAGACCATTTGCTGTTAAAGGGGTTGACTTTACTGGACCCTTTGATATAGCGATCTTTTGACGAATACTTTTCTGGCAGCTCTGTCTCGGTTTATAGCCAGACGAGGTTGTCCACTTAAAATCCATTGTGACAATAGAACTAATGTTGTTGGTGCTGATCGTGTTTTGCAAAATGATTTTCTAGAAGTAATAAAGGCAACAAACGTAACGAGTGTAGACAAGGCTTAGAAAATATTTCTTGGCGATTTAACCCCGCTGCTGCTCCTCACATGGGAGGTTTATGGAAAGCGGGAGTTAAAAGTTTAAAGAGTCATTTGCGCAAAATAGCAGGTCAAATGAAATATACGTTCAAAGAGTTCACGACTCTTTTAGCAAGAATCGAAGCTTGCTTGAATTCATGACCTTTATGTCGTTTGACTGATGACTCAGAAACTCTATCAGCGTTAACACCTGGCCACTTTTTAGTTGGTGGCCCCCTTTTGAGTAACATTGAACCAGAAATTCATGAGGTTCCTTTGTCTATTCTGAATCGTTGGCAAAGAGTAAAGTCGTTAAATCAGGAAATTTGTCGTAGATGGAAAAATGAGTACTTATCAGAATTACACAAAAAAGACAAGGGGAAAAAATCCCACACAGGATTTGTCAGTTGAAGTTTTAGTGGTTGTGAAGGATGAAAGTATGTTTCCAAATGAATGGCGATTAGGAAGGAAAATGAAAACTTTTTCAGGTCAAGATGGCGAAGTAAGAGTGGCAGATGTCAGGACTGAACGTAGGTGCATACGCCGCCCGATAGCTAAACTTATTGTCCTGCCCTTAAATTAAACTCTTCTATTTTCAGAAATAACAATGAATGCAAGTAAAGAAATAACTTCATTGAGGAAGTGCCCACTGTGCAATGGTAAGCACCAGCTAAGGAACTGCGGGGTGTTCAACCGACTAGGCGTCTACGGGACGTCTCATTTTTTGAACTCGAACTGTTTTGCGAGCAGTCATCCTACCTCTGCGTGTCCGAGTGACCACCGTTGTCGAGTCTGCTGATGGTCAGCTTACGGTTAATCATTGGTGAACCGATTGATGCGGTAACGGGGAGAGTAAGAGTTAAAGCACACGCACAAACAAAAGAACATATAAAGCGGTGGGCGGCTTTGCTCTCACGCTCTCCTTGCTTCCCGTTTCAATCGGCGCAGCCAGATTAACTCTAATTTGGTTTGTTTTGTTATTTGAAAAAATTGGTGCTTACTTATGTGTTATTATTTTTTTGTTTTTTTTTTTGTTCTTTGCTTTACTGCCAATAAGCAGGCATTTGTGAGGCTTTTAGAAGTACATCACTTCGAAAACATCTAGTGTTTTGTGTATTTTCAGCGTTATTTTTTATTCATCGATTGGAACATATCATTTGAATTTGGGACCTATTTTACTAACTACTAGATATATGTTTACTCCATGTTAAACGGCTGTCTAACAACATTCCTAAATATTTTGCGTAAGTAACTTAAGGAATAGTTGCATTGCCAAAATTAAAAGATGTAACATTGCTCCTTTCCAGCTCAAACGAGCAATGCGAAGACTTAGAATGGTTGATTTAAAAGTTCCAACGTTTGGTCCAATCAAAAAAGCGATCTAAGAACTCTTGAAGGTTTTCTGAAGCTTCTAAAGGGCATTTTGAATTTGCCATTATCACCATTATTATATCATCAGCGTACAAAGCCAGCAACATGTGATCGCCCACCGAGTATACTTCCTTAACAGCTACCTGGAAACAGCAGCCGTTGGTAAATGCGTCCAGATCTTTTGCATCAAAACTTCGTGCCACTCGCGATCAAACGCTTGTTGCACATCCAAGAAAACAGCAGAACTGTAACGCTTTTCTTCAAAAGCGTCTAGGATGTGATGCACCATGCTGGTTTCTAAAGCCTAAAGTGTCTAAAGACTTATAGGTCTGAATGAATCGACTTGGTTTTCTGGCTTAACAGGCTTTAGTTGCATAGTTATGACGGCACATTTCCATTGTGATGGAAGGTGACTAATTCGTATTATTGCGTTGAATAATAGTTCAAGGCAAAAAACTCCTTGAACTGGTAGTGCTTTGATGGTTCTAGTGTCGATGTCGTCGTAGCCTGGTGCTTTTCGCAGTGTGGAGCAAACGTCTGTAGTTGAAGCAAATGAAAAGGTTTGAAACGATTTTTTAAATCGTCAGCAAATGTTTCTCCTCGATAGAACGTCAATGGTTGTTCTTTTATTTTAATGGTGAATCTCCAAAAGTTATAATTATATGGTTTATCCGGGTCTGCATTGCGTAACATATCGAAGAAATCACTTTTGGCTTCAAACAGAAACGTAAATCTGCAGCAATCCTTTTTCATGCTCTGTTGTCGAATTCAATTCGAGTTCGCATGTATCATCGCAAAGTGGGGCAATTAAAGCTAATATAATTTCGGTTTTAATATCTATCGGGGTTTTTTAAATAAAAAGTTCCATTTATTTTTTATTAACCTTGAAAAATGAAAAACAATTTTTGTTTGTGTTTCAATGCTTCCAGTTTTTAAGATAACACTTGAAATAAATTCAAAACACCTGGAAGTTGTTCTATTACTATCCCTTGAAAATTTGTCATAGGATAGGCTATGTCTGTCCGTCTGTCTGTCCTGCTGTCTGCCGTATGAGAGAGATTATCTCAGAGACTATAAAAGATAGCGCCACCATAATTGAAACTTTAGCTCTCTAAATTTGGTATAAATTATGCCCATGATAGTCCCAATGAAGTAGACCAATATTTGTAGTTCCAACAAAATATTAGGAATAGCCCCATACAAAGATATACCTGATTTTTAAAGTTTAAAGTAGTAAAATAGAACTTAACTTAAGGCACATACATAAAGATTGGGTACAGGGTATCTTGTAGTCGAATATAATCGACATCAGCATTCTTTCTTGTTTTTTGTAGATTTTGGGTGCGCACTAAGACGTGATTTGAAAGTTTTTGACTCGGGGCCTAATGAGGGCCTTGAAACCGGAAAAGCGAAATCTTTTAAATGAATATACGTAGATACTTGAAATCATTGGTGATTCGAAAATAGATATCATCATGTTGAGAAAGAAATGCCCCTCATCGTTAAAAATCTTTCCATTCTCAATTTACCAAAATAGTTAAAAATAAGAAAAATCGTTAACTTCGGTAAAACCGAAGCTTTAATACCCGCCACACGAATCTTTAAAGAGCTTATGAGTAATCATCAGTGGTCACCCAAGTTTACACACAGTATTAATTTCAAATTTTGAGCTAAAAATACAAATATGTATAGCAACATATTTCTCGAAAATATCTGGAAATGGGCGGTAAGTTTGTATGGAAGAAACGCCTAAAAATGGGCGTGGCCCCATGACATTGGAAGAGTTTTTACCCAATATGGAGTAAATTCATGAATAAATAATAAGCATTTTCATACAGAAATTCGAAAATGGGCGGACATTTTGTACGGGGGCTATGCCAAAAAATGGGCGTGGCACATCTGATTTGACATTGGATGACATTAGAATGTTTTTAGCCAAATTGGAGTAAATATATGCATAAATAATAACTATTTTCATACAAAAAATGAAAAAAAAAAAAAAAGGAAAAAAACGGAAAGTTTATATGGGGGCTATGCCTAAAAAGAGGGTGTGGCATCTTGGTTTTAACACTGGATGACAAAAGAAATGTTTTTACCCAATTGGGAGCGAATACATTCATAAATAATTAGTATTTTTATACAAAAAATCGAAAAAAATGGTACGTTTGTATGGGGGCTATACCTAAAAATGGGCGTGGCACTCTCATTCTCGAACTTAACATAGTCGTTGCTGAGAAAAGCTTAAGTTCCAAATTTCAGCTAAATATCTTTATATCTTCAACAAAAAAGATGCCTAGAAATATACAGACAGACAGACAGACAGACAGACGGACGGACGGACAGACGGACATGGCTAGATCGATTCGTCTCGTCGAGCTAATCAAGAATATATATACTTTATGGGGTCTACGATGTCTCCTTCGATGCGTTACAAACTTTCAGACAAACTTAATTTACCCTTCACACTATGTGTGGCGGGTATAAAAACTGCTAAAAATTACACACAAAACACACCACCGAAAGAACAATGCAACTCCTGGTAGGCATAACTTGTTGAGCACTGAGACAAGAGCAACCTCATTGAAGTAACCTGATTGAAGTAAAAATGGAAAATCATTTTGAACCCAAAGAAAAGTGACCGAGAGCTTAGAACGGCGTGATACCCAGGTTGGAAGATCTATAAGTTTCAAATGATAAGTATAAGATGAACGTCTGTTGCCCAATTAAGGTCACTAAGAGCAAAAATGGAGAAAAAGTTTATGTCTGACTCTATACGATCTTCGTAAACGACATAATATGGGTTCCAAACTCAAGATGCAAACTGCAAGATAGGACCACAAGAGAAGTGTAAAGAATATTCGCTTAATAAAGACAAGGCCTTATTGACCATTGTGATTCTGTGGATATTACAGCTAAATTTCAGTTCACAAAAACTAAATTCTTTATCATTTCTTTGATGAAATAGAAGAAAATTTACGAAGATTTGTTCAAACTCATTTTGTAAAAGCTTTAAACTTGACTTTAAATTTCGTAATTAAAATATTTTAATTTTTTATAATAAGCGAAAAATAGTTTCACAAAATTACAAAAAAAAAAAAAATTTAAAAAAAACAAGTAGTATAACTTACCTAAAGCTTTGTTGAAATTGAAAAACGCAAATGTGGACATCCCGCAGAAATCTGGAGCAATGTGTGTACCATACTGAGGCCATACGCAATTTTATATTGAATGACATATCCTTGTTCCAGTGTATTTTAAAGTTAAGGGCATTGACTTCACTTTTCTTATGCTCTGATTTGGTACCATACATTTCATTTGTTAGTTTATATACCAGTGTTGCACAATGTAGTGTGGAAGGATCAGTTAACGGATCTTTTCCAACCGAAAAAATTCTTTGGTGATTTATTCCATCCGGTGTTATATCGATTATTTGAATTCCGCCAAGTGATCCTGATACAGAGTAATCGTTTTTTACAATTGCACGAATTTTAGCTTCACTTACTGTTAAAGTGCCAACTTTTCTAGCCACAAAAAAATTTTCACGTTGAATTGTATGTAAAATCAAAATGTTTAACCTAAAAAAAATCAAAATGAATATCCAACTGACTTTTTGTGTGTCCTTTGACATATTGTGAATCAGAAGTATTATATAAACTTCTTTTCTTTTCTTTATCAAATATTTTGTGGTTCAAAATAGCGCGGTTTATAAAATCCATAAGTTCAATAATAGTTTGTTGATTCGCTGAAAAGAAATTATTGATGAAATATAATTCAAAACTACCTGGGGGAAATAAATATATTTGCTTATATGATTTTTCCGGTATTTTTCATATTAGTAAAAGCACAATTGTTTTTTGTACGCATAAATCTGAATTGCAATTCAAACAAATAACAATGCGTTTATCAGACTCCGTTTAGGACACTATTCTTAGTACCGTTATCACAAATTTGTGTGAAGTGATTTGACTTTCATACGAAATATGTATATGTGCAGATGGAGATTATTGTGATTTTTGCAAGCATCGTAAGCACATTCTTAAAAGTTTTGGCATTTTTTGATTGATAACATCAAACGAATATGTAAGTAAAATAAATGCATAATTTTACCATGAAATAATTGGACTTTTGACTTATTTTACTTTAGAATGCAACGTGGAATGCATTTGACCATTTGAGGCTTAAAGTATCGAAGAGGAGAATTGATCAAATTTTAGTTGAAGATGGTAATGTTCAATATTGTTCGCGGGAGCCAGTTCCCAAACTTTTGCACAGCACATAACGGCTCGATTAGCTTTTGTCGAAAAATATAATTTTGGGACAAATGAATTACGAAAAGTAGTTTTTTCGGAAAAAAAAAATGTTAAACTTGGATAGGCCAGATGAGAGCCATAAGTACTGGCGCGATATGAGAATTCCCCACTATACAAGACATGACCGCAACCACGGTGACGGGTCACTCAAAGACCTTATTGTGTATTATTCCAACTAAAACCTAGTAGGACATTTATTGTCAATTAATGGACGAAGTTTTAATTGAATTTGCGAATAATCTACATGGCGATATTTGAACTTTCCAACAAGACAACGCTCCAATCCATACTGCATGTTTCACAAAAGCTTTTCTTGCGTCCAGAAATATACCATTTTTGGATTCACCAGCAGTGAGCCTCGACTTAAATCCCATTGAGGACCTCTAGGGAATATTATCGGAACGAGTTTTCAAAAATAGAAGACAATTTGATAGAGTAAAGGACGTCAAAAATTTCAAAAAATTTTTTATTTGACTTCTAGTTCGTAAATACCATCAATTTTTAAATATGTTGTAGTCTACTCAAAAATTATCCCCTGGTATTTTTTTATTTTTTTCTTATTTTCTTATGAATAAATTTATACATGTGGCTACAACAACATTTTGTACATCTATATATATAAAAGAAAGTCGTGTTAGTTACACCACTTATAACTCAAGAACGGCAGAACAGATTTGGCTGAAAATTGGTAGGGAGGTAGCTTAGAGCCAGGAGACGGACATAGGATACTTTTTATCCCGTTCGACAGCGTTCCCGTGTGACTTGACATGAAACGTCAGTCACTATAAAACGTGGTATAACAAAAAAGAATCAGACTTGGAATAACAAAACGCAAATGACAGCTATGTAATTGACGTAAAATGACAGCTATGTAATGACGTATGGATGACAATTTGATATTTGTAAGAAATCAATATTAAAACTATTTCTATTAAATAAATAATTAACAAGTGGATTGAAGTGAAGTTTAATTAATAATGCCGCGACCAAGACGATCGCGTGCGCTGCGATATAAAATACAAAAAGTTGCTTGCATTGCTTGCGTTGCAAGAAGTGCAATCGAGATGCATATAGCAGTTATGTTGCATCGAGCTTTGTGTTATCTATACTTCTATACTATACTAATATTATAAATAGGAAAGATTTGATTTTTTTGTTTGTTTGTTTGTTTGAAATGAATGGGCTCCGAAACTACTGGACAAATTTAAAAAATTCTTTCACCGTTGGCAAGCTACACAATTCCCGAGTGACATGGGCTATGTTTCAATATCAAAAAAATTATTGATGCTTACTAAAACTTGAATAATCTAACCCAAATTGTAAAAAAATAAACAAAAACTTCCTTCAATCGCGTGCGCTGCGAAAACTATTAATGATAGAACAAAATGATGTATTACAATTTTTCGGGACACATCACTATTCAGGTGAGGAACTAGACGGGGCCTAATGGGGGCCTTGAAACCGGAAAAGCCATATCTTTGGAATGAATAGACGCAGATACTTGAAACAGGGCTCATTTGAAAGACGGTTAAAAACATTTTTGGCTTTCAAGGTGTTCAAGGGATTTCCGGAATTTGGACCTGTGACCCATATGTGGACCCAATATAGATTTTTTGACCAATATTAATTTTTTAATACAGGTGAGCACTTAGACGGGATTTTAGAAAATTTTGACCCGGGGCCTAATGAGAGCCTTGAAAAAAAAGTCATACATTTGGATTGAATAAACGTAGAGACTTGAAACTGGGCGCATTTGATTGATGGTTAGTCGTGTTTAGGGGATTTCCAAAATTAAAACCCAAATTGTTTGAACCATTTATATTTAGCCACCAAATAGAAGCAAAAAAACGAGAGCAAAGCCGCGGGTACCCTGCTAGTTTTTTATATCGATAAAGGAATAATAATAATTTAAGAGAACAACTTTTTTAAATTATAAAAACAAAGAAATCTATGAAAAATTTGATGTGAATATCAATTTCTCAATAAAATAGGCGATTATTAATAGCATGATACAATCACTAAAGGTAGTAACAAGCGGTCTTCATAGACGATATTGTGAAACGTATGAGTAACAAAGAGATGGCAGATTTACTCAATTTCGTTTGTAGTTTTGCAAGTGTGAAGAAGAAGATGATACAATCATGCTCTTTGATGTTGTTTTTTTTAAATAAGAAGAGCAAAGAAAAACGAGGAACAACTTCAAGTTGGGTTGAACCAAAGATGAAATATCCAAGCTCTCTTCCCATATTTTTCTTTTTAATGGGACTTTAGGCACAAGCACAACTTTTCCGTAGATAGATACTTAACTTTTTAAAATGCGGTAAAAATCTGGTGAAAGAAGCTTTTATAATTTAAACAAAAGACCAACGTGTCATACCTCTTCGAATGCTTTTTCTACATCAAGAAAGATTTCAATAGAATATTTTTATACCCTGTACCCAAAGCACTATGGTTTTTTTTAGACATTTTTTGGCATAAATTCAAATTTTTTTATTGTTCCGATTTGAAATATATTTTTTTTTATCATCTACATATTCAAATTAAAAGAAATCATCAACGGTTTTGTATGGAGTTCCCACCTTTTTTTTTTTGGCGGGCCATCCAAAACAGATAATTTTTTGAAGCGCGCGTCATTGACAAATTATGTGAAAATGTTGTGTGTGTTTACTTGGGCACACTTCAACAAATAAAAGCTAAACATAAAGTGTAAATATGGAAAACGCAAGTCCAGGTATTTAAAAATCTAGTATAATAAAGCTTTTGTTATTGTTGAGTGGTTTTGTCATTTTTATTTTAATGTGATGCTATTTGTTTTGTTAAGATAACTCCTAATTAATTGTCTTGTGTTTCGTGGACTGGAACTTCTGTATGGCAAAGAGTTGCAAAATGGTTTAAATGCTATCTTGTTAAGGCAAGTAAGCTTATTTCAATGTCATTAACATTTCCTGCTAATATTTGTTCCATTTAACAAAAATTGGCTTTATTGCAGCTAAGATCGTGTTTAGCCATTCTGACCTAATTGATGTTTGGAGCAACAACATTCACAATACACAATTTATTTTGGAAAATATCAATCAAATATTTGAACCAATTTGAAAATGAAAATTTGACTTGATATAAGACGCATTTGTACCATAATTGAAGCCATTAGCTCTATAAATAAATTATTTTTCGTAGAAGAACTTGATAAAATGTTATACGTTTGTATGGGGGCTATACCTAAAAATGGACGTGGCACATTGATTTTAACATAGAAGTACACAGGACTTAGAAAATCGTAAGTCTAAAATTTCAGCTTAATATCTTCAAACCTGACCTAAAAAATTGCGCTGCAACACACAGACAGACGGACAAACAGACATACGGACATGGTTAAATTGATTCGTCTCTTCGAAATCATCATGAATATATGTAATTTATAGGGTCTACGATGCCTCCTTTAATTCGTTACATACCTTCCGACAAACTGAACATACAAGTTTTACACTATGAGTAACAGGTATAAAAAAAAACAAGAACGAAAAAAAATCAAAATTCCTAATTCTTACCAAAAATACGAAATTATTTTAAAGTCATCATCTATAAAACTTCAATTAATGCCAAAAAAAATTGACTTTTTGACCATAGTGCGCTGCATTAACTCTAATTCTAAACCTATTGAGTTGAAATTTAGTTTGAATACATTTTTTATGCTCCCAAGATGACCTACCAAGTTTCACATGATTTGAGGCACTATTTCATATAGCTGCCATATAACCGATCTGGCCGATTTGCAGCTATATGAAATAGTGCTACAAATCATGTGAAACTTGGTAGATCATCTTGGGAGCATAAAAAATTAATACACACCAAATTTCAAATCAATAGCTTGATAACCAAAAAAGTTGGGGCAAATCGACCAGATACCCCATACATATGTACCCCAAAATTTTGGGTTTTTGCATAAAAACGTCATTGTTTTTTATTCTAGGAAGTTCAAATTTAGTATAAATTATGTCTATGATAGTCCCAATAAAATATCCCAATATGGATAGGACCAACAACATTTTAGGTATAGCCCCCATACAAATTTACCCCAAAATTTTGGGTTTTTACATAAAAATGTCATTGTTTTTATTTCTAGAAAATTTCAATTTAGTATAAATTATGTCTATGATAGTCCCAATAAAATATCTAAACATGGGTAAGACCAACAAAATTTTAGGTATAGCCCCCATACAAATTTACCCCAAAATATTGGGTTTTTACATAAGAACGTCATTGCTTTTTATTCTAGAAAATTTAAATTTAGTATAATTTATGTCTATGATAGTCCCAATGAAAAAGACCAATATGGGTAGGCCCAACAAAATTTTAGGTATATCATAAACCCAATCAAAGATATACCCGATTTTTTAAGTTTTTCTATGAAAATCCAATTCAATGATGTATGGTAGTCAAATAGAACCTAACTTAAGGTACATATAGATTGGGTACAGGGTATATTGCAGTCGAGCATACTCGACTTCAGCGTTCTTTCTTGTTTATCTTCTAGATCTGTAGAAATTTTATTAACTACTCTATGAATTTGTTCAATGGTTGAGTGATGTTTCCGAAACCCAAATGGTCAGGTATAATGTAACTTTTATCAAGGATGGGTTGAAGTCTGTTAAGAAATATTTTTTTGAATAGTTGTGATCTCTGCTACCTTCCACGATAGCATTTATACGAAGTTCTTTAAGCAATTTTCCAGTTATCATGTCATAGCCAGGCGAATTGTTAGGTTTGATATTGTCGATAATATTTTTAACTTCCTTAGTAGTTACATATCTAATTTTGATATTTTGTGAGTTGCTTGAACAAGTTTCTGAATTATTATAACAGGTAGTAGTGTCGATTTATCGCGTTCTGTTTTGGCGTTCTGATTTCTTCAATTGTGCGATAAAGGTTGTCGAATTTCCTTCCATAGAGAGAAATTTGTGTCTATGGTTGCTCTTAAATTAGCCAGATAATTTTCTATATTTTATTCTAATTCTGATTAAGCCCTACTTTTAAATCCCGTATTGTCCGATTAAGTCTCTTTTTATCTTCGGGACATCTAGTAGTTTGACAGATTTTCTTAAGTCTTCGTTTGTTCTCTATTTGATTTCGAATTGTAAAAAAGTTTTTACAATCCTTTTGAATAGAGTTACCTGCCGCTTGCCATGTCATTTGGAGATTTAAGTGCAATGTCCAAAAGTGAGTATTTGTTAAGGAGTTTTTTATACGCTTGCCAATCTGATTTTGGATTATAGAGGATGGGCGTCGGATTGTTTGCGGCAAGCATTTCGATGTAATCGAGTTGAACTGGTGAGTGATCTAAAGATAACTCAAAGCGTGACTTTTTAGAAAAATTAATAATGTTTACATTTTAGATAACACAAAAGTCAATAAGACATGGGACTTGGCGCGGGTCTGTTGGCCAGTAAGTTGGCTCGTCTATTGGAGCTGATGAGACATTGTGTCGTGGCGGATTGTACAATACTGAAATTGTTAGGGGTCCATTTTATCTTGCCCATGATCAATAGTAGCTAAAATGTTCAATTCTACAGTATTTAATTTAATTTTTAATTAAAATAGCTGAACTCCCATATCCTGTGCCGTCTGGGTGACTTGTATTATATAAAATATAGTCTGTACTAGAATGCATTCAGAAGGCCAAATGAATGATTCATTCTAAAAGTTGTACATATTTTTACTGCACAGATAAAATACAGTGCAGTAAAAATATGTACAACTTGCCTGTATTGACAGATAGTGCTCTCACTCACTCTCATGTTGTGCAGCATTTGATGTGAACAATAAATTTGGGTGCAGTTGATTCACTGTACAATGTTTTGGGTGCAGTTACTGTACAGTATACAGAGATAAATTTTTAAATATTTATTAGACGACATGAGCGAAACTTCATGACTGGACCGATTTGAAAAATTCTTTTACCGTTGGCGAGCTACACTAGTCCCGAGTGACATAGGCTATGTTTCATATTACATATAATGAAATGGACCAAGAATTTAGCGTTTTATTAAAACGGGATACCAGGCGAACATAAAATGAAAATCAACACAAAATTAAATTTAAAATAAAGATTGTGAAACTATCAAGGTAGGCAACTACTGAACTCATCTGAACAGTTGTACAATAACACACAAACACTGCACAGCGTGTCAAAAGAAGACAAATATAGCATTCACTTAAAAAGAGTACAACATCTGACTGAACTCATTCTTTGTGAGAATAGTAAAAATGTTGTGCAGTCTTTTTCTGGCATAAGAAATATACTGCACAGATAAAAATGAGTGCAGTAGTTTTGAGAACACTACACTACTGTACAGATCTGTTGAGCTTGAAGTGAGTACATTCATGCAGGTCTCTAGTCTGTACATATCTACGAATTTGTCTTCGATACCAAACGTGTCACTATATTATGTATAGCTGACATTTGTTTAATCAATTGCTTCATCATAAGTCTTAGCACTTTTATGCCATTTAGTTCAAGTGAATTTGGGTTGGATGATAACGAGCTTATGTTGTTGGATTTTTAATTATAATTAATTATACCATTTTTATACCCGCCAAGGAGACGTCGTAGACCCCATAAAGTATATATATTCTAGATCAGCTCGACGAGGCGAATCGATTTAGCCATGTCCGTCTGTCTGTCTGTTTATTTCTACGCATTTTTTTGATGAAGATATATAGATATTACGCCGAAATTTGGAACTTAAGCTTTTCTAGGCAACGACTACTTTGTATGTTAAAACCAAGTTGCGACGCCCATGTTTAGGTGTAGCCCCCATACAAACTTACTAAAAATTTTCGAATTTTTGTATTAAAATAGGTATTATTTATGCATGGGTAAATTGCGTAAAAACTCTTCTTATGTCATCCAAAATCGAATCCAAGGTGCCATGCCCATTCCTAGGTATAGCCCCCATACAAATTTACCGCACATTTTCGAATTTTTGTATGAAAATAGGTATTGTTTATGAATATATTCACTCAAAATTGAATAAAAACACTTCTAACGACATCCGATCTCAAAAACAAAGTACCACGCCCATTTTTAGGGGTAGCCCCCACACAAATTTACAGCCCATTTTTAATTTTTGAATAAAAATTGGTATTATTTATGAATTTATTTACTCCAAATTGAGTAAAAACACTTCTTATATCATTCAATTCCAAAACCAAGATGCCACTCCCATTTTTATGTATAGCCCCCATACAAACTCACCGATTTTTTTGAACTTTTGTATGAAACATTAATTTTTTTCGTCTATATATTTATGAATGTAAATGAGCCACTGATGATCACACATAAACTATTCAAAGATTCGTGTGGCGGGTATTTATGCTTCGGTTCCACCGAAGTTAACGTTTTTCCTTGTTTATTATTTTTTTTGTTTATATATATCTATATATATATACATATATATATATATATATATATATATATACATATATATATATATATATATATATATATATATATATATATATATATATTCAATATAAAAATGATCTGTTCGTTGATACGAGGCTTATAGACTTGAAAAGTTCTGAACCGTTTAAGCCCAAATTTTGACACAACATGTGTTTAGCTTCGGATTCGGTTTTTAATTACTTTTTATCTTGATAACATATCTGCGTTTGCAAATATATCATTTTTTTTGGCATTTCCCCGTGCCCCTCCTGCCCCTACACTCATGCATGATAAACTCTACAGAAATTTTAAACAAAACACCATATGTGTGTGAGAAAAATGGCATCACTGCTTCTCATAGTTCTAGGTTGAGAACTATGACAGATAGAACGAAAAGTGTTATCATAAAAAATTTTCGTCTTTGAAAGGCAAAAACAAAAATTGTACCACTTTCATCTATCTTTCATGGTTTTTAGGAGTTCTAGGGTGAAAACTAATAATAAAATACTAATAAACGAAGTCATGCCACCCAAGAGGTCGAACTTGGGTCGTCACACTCGCCGCGCAGAAACACGAAGACGGGAGGTTTTGAATATAACTGAGGGAGAGCGGGATTCAATTCGAGAGACTGAGCGGCTGAGAATAATGCAGATGTACAACGCGGAATCAGCAGAAAGAAACTACATATACGTCAATAGACACCGTTGTGGAACTAGAGAAAGATCGATCTGCCGGGGATGCCATAATTCCAAACGATATGTTACACCTTTTTAATTTAAGATATTGCAGTTTCCAATTCGATTGGCATTCGCATTAACAATCAACAAAGCTCAGAGCCAATCTTTGGAATTGTGTGGCTTAGATATATGTGCGAATTGCTTCGCACACGGACAATTATATGTTGCGTGTTCCCGTATAGGTAAACCAGATAGCCTCTTCATTTATGCCGAGAACGAAAAAACAACGAACATTGTCTACAAAATGAAATGGATATGTAACTTATGCTTTGATTATTCATTTTTTATACATGCAACCATAATTTGCCACAGTGAACCGTGGCAGGGTACAACTAGTATATATATATATATATATATACACATGTTCAATAATTAAGGGGACTTTAAAGATATAGAATAAAACACGTAAAGTACTATGTTTGAGAGTTATTATACCTGTTACACTAGTGTAAACAGGTATATTCAGTTTGTCGGAAAGTTCGTAACGCATTAAAGGAGGCATCGGAGACCCCATAAAGTATATATATTATTGGTCAGCTCGATGAGACGAGTCGATTTGGCCATGTCCGTCTGTCTGTCCGTCTGTTTGTTGCCTCGCAATTTATTCGATGATGATATAAAGATATTGGTCTGAAATTTCAAACTTAAGCTTTTCTAGTTCCTGACCACTTTCTATGTTAAAATCAATGTGCCACGCCCACTTTTAGGTATAGCTCCCATACAAAAGTACAACATTTTGTCAAGTTCTTATAAGAAACACGAGAAAACGTTAACTTCGGTAGAACCGAAGTTTAAATACCCGTCACACGAATCTTTAAAGAGTTTATGTGTAATCATCAGTGGTCACCCAAGTTTACACACAATATTAATTTAAAATTTTGAGCTAAAAATACAGATATGTATAACAAAATATTTCTCGAAAATATCTGGAAATGGGCGGAAAGTTTGTATGGAAGAAACACCTAAAAATGGGCGTGGCACCATGATATTGGAAGAGTTTTTACCCAATATGGAGTAAATAAATGAATAAATAAAAACCATTTTCATACAAAAATTCGAAAATGGGCGGAAAGTTTGTATGGGGGCTTCACCAAAAAATGGGAGTGGCACATCTGATTTAATATTGGATGACTTAGAATGTTTTTAGTCAAATTGGAGTGAATATATGCATAAATAATAAGTATTTTTATAAAAAAATCGGAAAAAACGGAAAGTTTATATGGGGGGCTATGCCTAAAAGAGGGCGTGGCATCTTGGTTTTAACACTTGATGACAAAAGAAATGTTTTTACCCAATAGGGAGCGAATACATTCATAAATAATTAGTATTTTTATACGAAAAATCGAAATAAAACGGAAAGTTTGTATGGGGGCTATACCTAATAATGGGCGTGGCACTCTTATTCTCGAACTTAATATAGTCGTTTCCGAAAAAAACTTAAGTTCCAAATTTCAGCTTAATATCTTTATATCTTCAACAAAAAAGATGCCTAGAAATATATAGACAGACAGACAGACAGACGGACATGGCTAGATCGATTCGTCTCGTCGAGCTGATCAAGAATATATATACTTTATGGGGTCTTCGACGTCTACTTCAATGCGTTACAAACTTTCAGACAAACTTAATATACCCTTCATATAAAAAATGTATTTATAAAGCGAATGGCTTCAAATATGGGACAAATGCTTCGTATACCATGCCAAATCTTCAGTTTAAAATTGGTTCAAATCGGACCGCGAATTTCTAAATTTTTAAGAACACTTTTAATTTGTTTACTATTTTAAAATAAAATTTAATACAAATGCTGCACACGAAGGTCTATCAACATCAAATGATGTGTAACAGGGATATAGTATAAACTTCGGTCCAACCGAAGTTAACTTTTTTTTGTTATACCCGTCACACACAGTGTGGAGGGTGTTATCATTTTGTCAGAAAGTTTGTAACGCCTTAAAGGAGACATCTTAGACCCTATAGAGTATATATATTCTTGATCAGCTCGACGAGTCGATCTAGCCATGTCCGTCTGTTTGTCTGTCCGTCCGTCCGTCTGTCTGTCTGTATTTATGCGATTCATTCGCTTAGTTTTAAAGATATTGACCTGAAACTCAGAACTTAAGCTTTTCTCAGTTATAAGCAGCTCAAGTGTTAAAATCCACGTTCGACGCCCATTTTAAGGTGTAGCCCCCATACAAATTTACCGTTATTCGAATTTTTTGTATGAAAATAGCAATTATTTATGAATGTAGTCACTCCAAGTTGGGTAAAAATACTTTTTAGGTCATCCAATGTCAAATCCAAGCTGCCACGCCCATTTTTAGCTATAGCCCCCATACAAATATACCGCACATTTTCGAATTTTATATGAAAATAGCTATTAGCCCATTTTTAACTATAGCCCCCATACAAATTTAACGCACGTTTTCGAATTTTTTTATAAAAATAGGTATTATTTATGAGACTATTCACTCAAATTTATGTAAAAACACTTTTAATGATATCCAATAACAAAACCAAGGGGCCACGCCTATTTTTAGCTATAGTCCCCACACAAACTTATCGATTATTTTCAAACAAATGTATGAAAAAGTAATTATTTTCGAATATATATTTATAAATGTATATAAGCCACTGATGATCACACTAAACAATTTGAAGATTCGTGTGACGGGTATTTAAACTTCGGTTCCACCGAAGTTAACGTTTTTACTTGTTTTTTATTTGAAATAGTCTCCATTTAACTCAATACAACGTTTAGAACGATCAACCAATTTATGCATAGACTCTTTCATGTCATCTAAAGGAATGTTCCTAAATACCTGTGTCACGGCTGCTTGAATGGCTGGTATTTTATCGCAAAACGCTTCTTTCATGGCAGTTTTCAGTTTAGGGAACGAAAAATAGTCGCATGGTGATTGATCATGAGAATACGGAGGGTGGTCGATGAAACAAATCTGTTTTTTCATCAAAAATTCACGAAAAACTCATTAAAAAATTCACTTATTTTTACGACACAAGCACAAAACATACTGTCATTAAAAATCGAGTAACTTTTAACCTGTCAACCAATTTACATGAAGTTGACTGCGTTTGAAAAGGTGAGACCTGTACCTTTCTAATGTTATCAACGTTAAGTGTTCCATGATTTAAACAAAAAGTCCTCTTATTTATTGAACATACTGTGTATATTTGCCACCCTTTTTACCTGTTTCTTTTGTCCTATCAATATAGAATTAGTAAGTTTTATTTATTACTTCATCATACATGACCAAACTAATAAGTACACTAGCACATCTTGCTTAAATTCAGATATAATTTAAGTATCATCATTCTTAAATGCTGATCCAACTTTTAAAATTACAAAAACATCGAAAGTAAAGTGTACAGATGTGGTAAAAATTGACAAAGAAGTTAACTACAATTGTAATTTTTCAAAGAAAATTATTTTCATTGCAAAAGGTAATAAAAAAACGATTTTTTGAAGAGAATTTATGCAACAAGTACCAGCATTGATGTTGACGACTTGGGACACTTTCTTCATAAATTGTCGATTGGGAGTGATAGTTCCGACAAAGTAGGTGACTACACTATTTCAGAGGAGCAGATAATTTATTTTACTGGGTTTAACAGGAAACAGATAACTAAACTCACGGAAATGCTAATATCCATGAGAAATACTACAAAAAGAAATGTAACTCAGGCATTGGTAGCACATCTTTTGGGAAAGACATACTGCCAAAAATTTTCGAATGTTAATCTGTTTCAAGATATTTTATCAAAAACCATTATTCAAGCCATTTACTATTGTCAGTACCAATGGATTTAATGTCGACTCATTGGGACTGTACTCTGCCGATTAGAATAATGTTAATATTATTAAACAAGTGTTAGAAGAGTCAAATGGTCATAAGTTTTATGGCCAAGTGATATTGTTATAGTTGGCAGTGGATTTCGAGATGTAAAACAAAAATTGGAACAAAAAGGTAAGATTTGCAAATATAATTTTTGTTATTTAATAAATTTATCATTTTCTATTTTTTCAGGATACAAGGTGATGATGCCGGCTCTCAAAGGCAATATCCGGAACGCAAGTCGTCATCACTGTCTTCATTTATTAGTGCTGAAATATTGTCCTTCATAAATAAATTGCTTAGTATTGCTGCCCGTCTCATATATATAAATTGCTTAGTATTGCTGCCCGTCTCATATATATATTTATATATGATTTTGAAAGTGGTATAAGTCATATTTCGAGATATTTCGAGTTTTGCATATTAAAGGATTAAAAAATATTTTTGTATTATGGAATATGACTTCTCGACAGTAAAGAAGTGCCAACAAACAAGTATTTATTATGATTGTGAAATTTATAAACATTTTTAAAAGTTTTTAAAAGGGTGCTGCGTGAAGGAAAATATTGCGCTTGGCTGCTAAGATGATAGTAGTTTTTATAGCAACAACTTCTACAGCATCAACCTCCTATCCCTTACCTCCTCGAGGTGTAAACCGGGCAATGCGAGGCACAACCGTGCGGAGTAGCAGAAAGGGAAGGTGGGGGAGTACGCACAATACTCTTGTAGGCCTTGGACTACTAAAACCCAAGGTAGAGGTGAGCGGCCGGCGACCAACACCTCGATAAAACATTAATATTGCCAACGAATCGTCAATAGAGCCTCGGATACGGACTGGATACTCGGCAACGACCTTTGGATATTGTACCCGGACAACGATTGGTTTCTTAAATGTTAGGACACTTCTCGAAGATCTCGAGCAAGATACTAACAGCTCTAGATTCCTACAACTCGAAAATGATTTTATGCGATACAAGCTCGACATTTTAGGAGTGAGCGAAGCACGATGGCTTGGGAGTGGTGAGGCCCGCTCCCCGTCGAGTAGCACTGTATTCCTCTACTCTGGAGGATCACAAGGTCGTTATGCTGGTGTAGGATTTCTGCTATCACCAGACGCTAGACGGTCATTGATGTCGTGGAATGCGGTATCAGACAGACTGATAACGGCCCGTTTCCGGAGTAGAGTCAGAAACGTAACCATAATGCAGTGCTACGCACCAACGGAGGAGAAACCTGAGGACGCGAAGGACAGTTTCTACGCTATGCTCGAGACCATCTATAGAAGCATACCAAGAGGAGATATTATCATCGTGATGGGCGATCTTAACGCCAAGGTGGGACGGAACAACAACTTGCTGAACCATGTAATGGGGAGGCATGGTGTCGGCGACCGCAATGACAATGGCGAGAGGTTGGTGGACTTCTGCAACACCAATCGGCTGGTCATTGGCGGAACCATGTTTCAGCACAAGTTCCACCACAAAATCACCTGGGTATCTCCCGGCGGGAGGGTGGCCAATCAAATTGACCACTTCGCTATTTCCTGTCGATTTAGAAACTGTTTGATGGACGTCCGAAACAGGAGAGGAGCAGACATCGGAAGCTCTCAAGACCATTATCTAATGGTGGCAACTTTGCGCCTTCGTACTGCCGCAGTGAGCCGACCGAACACCACACTGCGTGCTACCAGACTCTGTACTGATAGACTGAAGTCTCCTGAAGTTAAGTCTAACTTACGGTGCATCGGCGATAGACCGATGGGTTGGGATTAAGGAAGCTTATCGCGCGGCAGGAGAGGAAGCTATCGGCGGGCCACCACGAGGACACCGACCGTGGATGTCTGAAGAGACCTGGAGAAGCATCAACGAACGGATAACTCTAAAATCACAGTTATCTGTGGCCACCTCAGTTGAGCAGAGAAGAGATCTCCAAGAGCAATATCGCATAAAGCAAAGAGAAGTCAAGCGTAGCGTAAGACATGATAAACGAAATCGCATCCTCGAACTGGCAACAGAAGCAGAGAGGGCAGCACATGAAGGTGACAGTGCCACCGTTTACAAGGTCGCCAAGAAATTGGTCGACAGGGACCTTCAAACAAACCACCCATTGAAGGATGTAAACGGTCGCCTATTTAGCTCGGATGAGGAGCAACTAGCTAGATGGAGGGAGCATTTCTCCACTGTTCTGAACTATGTTCTGAACGTGGATGCCCCCCCATTTGGTGAAAACTTGCTCCGCATGGACATCAATTCCCGAATAAGAACCGAAGCCCCCAGTCGCACCGAAGTGATTGCTGCTATCAAGTCGCTTCCTAACAACAAGGCAGCTGGTATTGACGGTATTCCAGCGGAACTGTATAAGGCGGACCCCAACCTTGCCGCTGATCTCCTGCATCCACTTATTCGGACAACATGGGATAACGAAGCCTTTCCCACTGAGTGGACGACAGGAATACTTGTCAAAATACCGAAGAAAGGGGACCCAAAGGAATGCGACAACTGGAGAGGCATTTGTGTGCTGCCTGCGATTTCGAAGATTATAGCGAAAATCATTCTGGAGAGAATAAAAGAGCACTTGTACTCGACAATCGGAGACGAACAAGCCGGTTTTCGGCCTTCCTCATCGTGCACCGACCATATAAACACGTTGAGGACGATCATCGAGCAGTGTGCAGAGTTAAGGTCGGATCTGCACCTGCTGTTCGTCGATTTCGAGAAGGCATTCGACAGTGTTCACCGGAATTGTATATGGGCTGCCTTACGCCGAAGGAATGTGCCCGAAAAGATTATCGCTATAATCAAAGCAACATACAATGGCGCGCAATGTCATGTCTTACATCGAGGAAGTCTTTCTGAACCCTTCGACATCCAAAGCGGAGTACGCCAAGGCTGCATCCTCTCACCAATTCTGTTTCTAACAGTAATAGGGGATGTTTTGCTGTCGGCGTTGCAACCACTCCCGAACACCGGAATACGATGGACGATGACTGACAAACTCCAGCACCTCGACTACGCTGACGACATTTGCCTTCTCGCGCATACCATGACGGATTTATCCCGAATGGCCACAGCGCTTGAGGGGGCATCTTCTTCCGCTGGACTAAAAATTAACACGCGGAAAACACAAACCCTTAGCCTCAGTCTTACTGGACCGACCACGAGTAGAGTTGTAATCGACGGACGACAAATCGAGATGGTTGAGAACTACACGTACCTAGGCAGCATTCTTGCAGAAGAAGGCAAAACTGAGCTGGATGTTTGCAGCCGGATCAGCAAAGCCAGAGCTGTTTACGGTATGATGTCTCCCATCTGGCAAAACAACGATTGAGTACAACTCTTAAGGTCAGACTGTTCAAATCTATCGTGCTTTCTGTGCTACTCTACGGATGTTGCACTTGGAAGGTAACCACAACCATCACCAACAAACTTCAGGTGTTTGTTAACCGCTTCTTGAGGAGCATTCTCCGAATTCATTGGAGGGATAGAATTCCCAATGAGGACGTGCACCGCAGGGCTAACATCGAGCCGCTCAGCAGAAGGATCATGCATCAGAAGTGGAGATGGATTGGGCATACACTTGGTAAGCCCGTGGGCAACATCACACGAAAAGCCATGCAATGGAATCCTCTTGATGGTAGAGGTCGAAGAAGAGGACGTCCCCGCGAAACATGGAGGAGAACAGTGTCAAGGGAGCGACGAGAAGGACTTCGCATACCAGGGTGGAGTAAACTTGCAGCCCTTGCAGAGAACAGGACGAGGTGGAGAGCAGCTATAGACGCCCTATGACCCATTAGGGTTTCAGGAACCGAAGAGAAGAGAGATACCATCAAGGAAATATTTTAATTAGTAATTATCATTTTATTCAAACTCATTTCATTGTAACTAACTAAATTATTTATTAGTATTTAGGGAAATAAAGTGTTTGTGAAAAATTGGTGGGATATGGGGTAGTAAATCCATTATATTATTACATTTTTCTTGTGTTATTGGTCTACTGGTTGTGTATAATGGAAGCAAATCAATATTTTCGTATATTCTAGGTATTTCTCTTTTAGGTGAGAGGTCTAATACTTTGAATTCGGAATTGTCATCCAAGGAGCATTTTTTAGAAATCTGATCCGTTGAATTTTTAGCTAAGACACATCTTCTCCATTAATGTTTTTCTTTCTATTATTCGTTGATTCTTTTAGTTGTTTTGTCGAGATTAAATCTTTCTGAGCCATTTGTGCTACCAAAGGAATTTTTCTTTTTACATAATTCTATTAAATTATAGTAATGCTCAGGTATGTATAAATAATTCGATTTTTTAATTTTAGTTTCTATCAAACCAAAACCAACCAAACCAAAAGAATGGCCGGATACCAATAATTTATGATCAACTGTTTCAACATTATTATCAGATGACTGAACAATTTTAAACCAAATTAAAGCTATGTTAATGTTACGATTTTGTCTTATTTCTTGGGAGCATTACTTATACTTTTTCGCCGTATAATATCTTCGATGATCTATAAGTAGTACGTTTTAACATTAAAGGGATTTCTTGATCATACCTAAACCGTTATCTGAAGACATGACAAAATTACAAATTATTTTGTCAAACTTTGTGAACAGACTGACTTATACCAGTATCGAAAAAAAAAACAAGGAAAAAACGTTAACTTTGGTGGAACCGAAGCTGAAATACCCGTTACACAACCCTTTTAATAGTTTATATGTTCACTAGGTGCTTAGATTAAATTTCACGATGAATTTGGTCAAATTTGAATGGAGGCTTTATGTTATATTTGCCCGATCCTTACCATATCGAAAGTGTTCACTTAGGTGGACATTGGAATTGATTTTACCAAATTTAATTGAATTCATTCAGAAATAATAAATGTTTTCATATAAAAACTCGAAAATGGGCGGTAAATTTGTATGGAGGCTATACGTAAAAATGGGCGTGGCACCATGGAAAATCGATTCGTCTCATCGAGCTGATCAATAATATATATACTTTATAGGGTCTCCTTCAATGCGTTGCAAACTTTCGGACAAACTGAATATACCCGTTTACACTTTGTGTAACGGGTAGAAATACAGTAACCTTATTTTGTTTACCAACCAAAATATAAACACATTCTATTGGGTTTATTTTCATGGCATACTGCTAATCTCTTTAAATTTTGTTATTTTATTTGGATTTGATCTGAAATAGCTGATAAACTAGATTTTAAAAAATGTTGACTTATACAACTTTCTAAATCATATATATATATATATATATATATATATATATATATATATGTATATGAATATCTGGCTCCCCCGACCGATGATGGACCTCTGGTGGAGCCACAAGACTATGACGAGGTTTTAGAAGCTATAGCAAAGCGGCCGGCGCAGAAGAACTTCTCGCAGAGTTATTTAAGACTGGCGGCGAAGAATGGACCAAGAGTCGACGAAATAAGTGTTTTTTGTCCAATCCTCAAGAAAGGAGGCCCCGCAGTCTGTCCGGTATAAGTCTTCTACCAATCGCATATAAACTTCTGTCCGGTATCCAGTATAACAGACTGGTACCTTGCGTGAAAAGTCTGGTTGGACGATACCGTTGCGGTTTTAGACCGAAGAAGGCGACTATCGACTCCATATTTACAGCAAGCCAGATCCTGGAGAAAACCAAAGAAAAACAATTTGACACTCACCACATATTTCTCGAGCTTAAGGCCGCTTTCGACACGCCAATAAAATCAAAGTATTACAAAGCACTGACTGAACTTGGTATTCCTGCAAAGATCGTTCGACTCTGTATGATGACACTGACAAACACCCAAACCGTTATCAGGGTCGGTAAACATCTATCCGACCCCTTTCAAGCCAAGAGCGGCTTCAGACAGGGCGACGCGTGTTCATGGGACTTCTTCAATCTCCTGTTAGAGTATATACTATGCCGATGCCCACAGTTTGACCTGACGGACAACACTTTCTTTAAACGAACTATGTTGTTCGCGTATGCCAAAGACATCAACATAATCGGCAAAAACCACCTAAAAATTGAAGAGAATTCCCGCTCAACGGCACTACCAGTGAACGAGAGGAAGACGAAGTACTTGGTACCTACTCGCAGATCAGAAACACGCCCTAGATAATCTGTGAGTATGGGGAATTTCACCTTTAAGGTTGCCGAAAACTTTGTCTACTTGGCATCAGAGACAAACAAGGGCAAAGACACCAGTCTCGAAATCCGACGAAGAACTACTCTGGCTAACCGATGCTAGTTTGGTCTCGGTGAGCAAATGTGAAGTAGAGTTATATCCAGAATAAATTAAACTGTACAACATGTTGATTCTCCGAGTTCTGATGTATGGCTCGGAATTAAGGGTCATGTCAGAGGCTGATAAATCAACTTTTGGAAGGTTTTAGAGAACCTGATTCACATGAATGACGAGCTGTACCAGCTATATGAAGACATCGATATAGTCAGGCGCATTAAGCCTGGGCTGTTTACGTGCTTCGAATGGATGAAGAAGCACCAGCGAGAACAGTGTACGACAATAACGTAAACGACATGGCAGCGAGGACGACAGCCGCTGCGTTGGAAGGATCATGTATTGGAAGACGCACGGAGGATTGGGATCCGGAATTGGAATCGAGTGGCATTGGACCACACCAGCTGTAATGGCCATTCATATACATATGTATATGTATATATACATATATATATATATATAGTTAGTTTATATATATATATATATATATATATATATTTATATATGAGCCTTTGATTTTGAAGCAGACGCTCTAGCCAAGAATGGGGGCCGCCACTCCTCTAATAAGCCCAAAACCTTATTGTCTCATTGGGTGCCACACACTTTACGATGATATTCCAGCCATTCAAGCAGCCGTGACACAAGCACTAAACATACTGTCAATAAAAAACGAGTAACTTTTTAACCTGTCTTTGAAAGGTGAGACCTGTACCTTTGTAATGTTATCAACGTTCAATAGATGGCGTGTTTCATGATGTAAACAAAAAGTCCCCTTATTTATTGAACATACTGTATATATATGAGCCATTGATTTTGAAAGTGGTATAAGTCATATTTTCCTTGTTTCGAGATATATAGAGTTTTGCATATTAAAGGATTAAAAAATATTTTTGTATTATGAAATACGATTTTTCGACAGTAAAGTAGTGCCAATAAATAAATATTTATTATGATTGTGAAATTTTTAACCATTTTTAAAAGTAAATGTGGTTTTGAAAGGTTTAAATGAATTATACCACATTCAAAATTAACTGCATGACTTTATAAATGACTTATACCATCGAGGAAACATTTTAATTAGTAATTAATATTTTACTCAAACTCATTTCATTGCAACTAAGTAAATTATTTATAAGTATTGGGACCTACGTTTGCTCGTACATTTATCGCACTCGATGCATGTCTGGCATGGATTAGCACGTGTTCTATTTGGGTGCGGACGCCAGGGACGGCACAGCGTCAAGTTGCCATGTGGATGTCCAGGTGTTGGAATCTGGTGCAACTTATTACCACGTTAACCCCAGCGGCAAAGTCGATTAGCCTTCTCCAGGATTATTGGTGGTGTCATGTAGGCTAAATTTTACGATGGTTGAGCGAAAGATTTCTTTTCTCCCAATTTGGGCGTTGAAATCATCGATGACAATTTTGATGTCATGTACTATTAAGTTTTAATTAATGTTAAGTTAATATTGAAGAACTTAGCTTTAATGCGTATCGAGGCATGGCGCTCGTCTACAGCTATAAATTTGGAGACGAGACCACGTAGTTTCCTACTAACTACGAAGCCACATCCAAACATTCGTTGCCTCTCATGGCCACAGTAGTAGATGTCGAAGGTTGCTTTTTCTAGGTGTCCATTTCCTGGATGGCTGTAATACTTTAAATTCGTCAAGAGTGTCAATCAGATGTTTAGTTGCACCATCCCAGTTAAGGGAATGGACATTCCAGGTGCACATTATTAAATCGTGTTCCTTAAATCATTTCCGGGGATTGTTTTCATAAGTAGCAGATTTAACGGTAGTTGAGGCCTCAAGAATCAATGCCCCTGCCGCGGTATTCACCATACAAGTTTAGCAAATATTCGCCCTCATGCACACATAATTACGATAAACCAAATTAACAAATTTTGCAAGAGCTAGAGTTAGAAACGTCTAGATTTTCTAGTTTTATTCTATAAAAAACCGAATTTAGTCACAAAATGCCAAATCAAAAATTAAACTTCCACTTCAGTATGACACTTAAATATATTTTATACGCTCTTATACATTTTTTTAAATGTAAATGTATGTACGGATTAATTTAAACTTGAAAATTTAAAATAATCCGTGCCAGATTGGCATCTACATTCTAGTTTTAATCATGATATTTCCTTGTGCACGCACAAATAAAAGTATTTTAGGACCCACGGTGTTTTTTGCATTTACTTTGAGGTTTTGAGCAGTTTAAAAAATTTTAGCCAAAATAACTACTCTGCCATTGATTTAGGGAGTTCTTGAAGGCGGATTTTAAAGGTCACGAAAACACCTTAAAATGCAGGCAAAACTTAATTTCGAAATCAAATGCCAAAACTATATGGGAATCAAAACAGGCCTGTAATTTTTTACAGGTACCTGTTTAGAAAATCGATTTTGCGCTTTTGTAATCAAAAAATCGTAAGAATTTCAAAAATTCGCAATAAATTCCAAAAATTTTAAAACGCGGTAATATTTCGCCATATATCGCCATTATTTGCAAAAAATTGCAATAATTGTTTTTATTTTTATTGTCACACCTGCATTTTTTGACAATGAGTTGGCGAAGCCATTGTGGATAAGGAATAAAGGGATGGGGATGGGAAAAGAAAATAAACAAAGAGTAAAACTAAACATGAGTTATTGTCTCCTATGAGGGAGATCGAGCGGGTGAAGCCTTTTGAGTCTTCTTATACTGGAGCTGTTGTCGAGTAGGTTGATGGCGAGGGTGTTGGTATGCATGTCGAGTCGATTTATATAAGAGGTGCTTGATCTTGTCATTTCTTGGTATACCCAAGGTACACCGAGTTCCTCGTGTATCTCTTTGTTGGTGTGGAACACGTGAGCGTTTGACATAATCCTCAGCGCCTTGTTTTGAAATATTTGAATAATAGAACAGTCACTTATGCTGGCAGTAATCCAAATTGGGATACCGTAGGTCAATACCGGCTTTATTGTTGCTCTATAGACCAAAAAGTTTGCTTCTCAGCTTGAAAGGTGACCTTCATCCGATATGCCATAAATGTTTTTGGTGAGAAGGTGAGGACGCCAAGTTAATCTTCTGTCAAGACCCAAGCCCAGATATTTGGCTGTAGCGCTGCAAGGGGTTGTGGCTCCGTCGAGATGAACTTGGGGACAATCACCTCTTCTTAAAGAAAGTCATTTGGGTGGACTTCTCAGGGTTCACTACAATGTTCCACCTCTTGAGCCAAGTAGAGAAGATGTCGAGTTGCCATTGAAGGATTCCAGAAGCGACCTGTGGGGAAACGTCGGAAGCCAAGAAAACCGTGTCGTCAGCTTACGTAGCGACCAGCAATTTGTCTTCCTCTATAATCGGCAAGTCGGCTGTATAGAGTGTGTAAAGGACTGGCCCTAGAACACTTCCCTGTGGAACTCCGGCTCTAATATCTTTCATTTGGGAGTTTTCTTCCCCACATCTAACGAAGAAACTCCTGCGCTCAAGGTAGGACCTAATAAAGGTATAGTATGGAGCTGGCAGGATCGTCTTAAGTTTGTGAAGCAGACCAGCATGCCACACCCTTTCGAAGGCTTGCTTCACATCTAGAAAGACAGCCGAACAAAACTTCTTCTCCTCAAATGATTCCAGAATCTTCTCGACTAACCTGTGGCACTGTTCCGGCGTGCTATGGCTTTCTCTAAAACCGAAGTGGTGATCGGGGATCGAACCGGCTCCTTCCAGAATTGGCCGCATTCTACTCAGGAAAAGTCTCTCAACAACTTTGGAGAGTACCGACAATAAACTTATTGGACGATATGAGGCGAGATTGGCTGCAGGCTTCTCTGGTCTGCGTATGAGTATTATTTCGGTGCATTTCCACTGGGTGGGACCAAGCTGGAAGCATTTGTTGATGATGTTGACAAGAATCTGCAACCCAGGAACATCAATATTGTCGTATCAAGGCGATTTAGAAGATTTGAGATTGCCAATTTCGCTGATCACTTCATCCATCTCAACTACAGGGATAGAGGGCGACATTTGGCATGGCACGTCAAGGAAGTTGAGAGTTTCCTCTACCTCAAGTTGGGAGCATCTGTCAAATGGAGAAAATGTTTCGTACAGGTGATCGGCGAAGGCTGTAGCTCTTTCTGCATCCGAGCGACAACAGAAACCGGCAGCATCCTTAACAGGCTCCTTCCTCATAATAGGTCTTTTGATGCCCTTGGTTAGTTGCCACAGGTTGTGCTGGAGGTTGCCGGGCTCAACTTCTGCGAGGAACTGCTCCATGGACTGCTTGCGAAAACTAAGTAGTATTTCCTTGACATTCTTAGCGGCTCTATTATAGGCAGTTTTGTCCCTCGAGTTGCGAAAATTGTGCCAGACACGGCGAAGACGCCTTTTCTCAGCAACCAGAGCTGCTACTTCTGGACATCAAACGTGAGTATCCCTGCGAGGGGTGCGCTAACAGGAACTGCGGAGAGGAGTAGCAAACGAAACAGCGTTGTTAATTAGGATGTTTAGATGCTCAACCATATCGTCTATATCATCTCCAGTGATAAGCTCAGCTGGATCCATATTCCTCTCAAGCCAGGAATAATAGTGGTCAATTTTGGTGTATCGCTTGAATAATCTTTTCCTCGCCGAATTAGTGCTTGCTGACACGTTAACCAAAAGTTGAACAGCACAATGATCAGAGCACAGATCGAGATTGTTATTGGTGACGATTTTATGTCTCTGTATTCCATTAGAGATGGCAATATCTAGCACGTCTGGGATCTTATTGATATCTGTGGGCCAATAAGTGGGCTCTCCATACAAATGGCAGTTGAGTCTGCTGTTATTTATACATTTAAACATCGCGCGGCCTTTAGGGTTGTTAACACGGGAACCCCACTATGAATGTTTGGCGTTGAAGTCGCCTCCAACAATGAACCTGGGGCCAAGGTTATCCAATAGTTGTTGAAAATTACTATGCACAACGGTGTGGCGTGGTGGACAGTAGACAGCTGCAACTGTGATATCTCCCGTCGGACAGACAACTCTAACCTTGGCACACTGCACCCAGGGTTCCTGATAGGCCTGAAGCTCCACGTATTTGATTCCACTCCTGATAATGAATGCCGCACCACCCAGGGCGATACCGTTGGGATGATTTACAGCTATAACATCCTATTCACTGATGAAGAAGAAGGATTTGCTCGAAAAATGTGTTTCTGATACAAAAAGTATGTCAACAAAGTTGGTTTTGAGAAAATGCTCGACCTCAGGCCTGCTCTTACACAGGCCATTCGAGTTCCATAGTACGATATGGATTCTTATTTGCATAGTTTCGCCATTAATGACGTGAACAATTGCATCATGACTGCAAATTAATCTAGCATTTTTCAATCATGGTTTCCAGACGATCCAGTCTGGAATTTAGTTGTTTTATAACTGGGGGAGATGCTGTTGGTTGCTGCGTGGTTTGATGCCCTGGACATTCAGATTGACCTCCTCGCACTACGCTGGCAAAGCTGATGCCATGATTTACTGATGGCGCTAAGAGGCCAGATGTTCCTATTCCTTGAGGTACCGGAGTGGTTCTTGGCTTGGGTGAATGCAGCTCTTTCGATTTCTGATAAACTATGCAACCCTTGTATGAAGCAGCATTGTCTCCTTGACAATGGGCGCAACAGGCAGGTTCATCCTTTCGTTTTGTGCACTCAGCTGAGCTGTGGTCTGCGCCATTTTGGTGGTAAACGGCAGTACTTCTGTGAATGCCAAAACCCTGACAGCGGTAGCATTGAAGAATGTCGTTGGACTTATTCGGTGATTCGATCGTGACCACACAGTTACACAACCTTTTTAAAGAAAAAACCTCCTTGTTGTTGCTGGCCGGTTCCAGATTGACGAAAAATATGGACATCGACTTTTTGTTGAATCGATTAATGGCGTTTTTATCTCGCGGCCTCGTACAGCATGTCCGTGTTCAGCCAAAGCCTCCTTGATGTCATTCAAATTGGTGGAGTGATGTAGTCCTTTTAACACAATCCTGTATGCACGCTTATGCTTGGCTTGTAAGGAGTGGTAAAGCATTCCGTTTGTATCAAGTAAGTGCTTAAACTTAGAGAAACTGTCCTTATCGGCCAAGTTTACTCTAACACGACCATCCTTGCCAGACTTATAGTCAAAATTCTTATTACCAATGGCCAAATATATATCGATTAGAAGTTCTGAAATGTTAACAACGTCCGGGATAAATATCGGTGGTGGCTTAATTAACCTCGCTGCTACAGTAGGAGCCGTGTCCATGAGATAATTCTTACTAATATCGTCATTATCGTTATTATCATCTGATAAAATTGCGAACCAGTTAGTATTTGTATTGTTGCTATTTTTTGCTTTGGTTTTTGTGTTCAGGAGTGACAATTATTTGCGAGGGGCGGCTTTGCGTCTTAGCTCATCTGGCAAAGGACACCACGAGCTTTCAATCGATGACCTTACCCGTTGATGAGAGCCGTCATCCATCTTTAACTGTATCATTTTTTGAGCCTTCTTTAGCCGTGGTAGCTCTTCCTGGCGACAATTGCCACTTTAGTTTGGCTTGAGTTGATGATTCCATATTGCATGTTGGTGCCGCCATGGCGACAACAACAGACACAGCGAAAATTGTAAAAAGTTATTAAATTGGCGGAAAGTTATACTAACATATATTTTTATTTTTTATTTCATATGTATATATAAATATTTATTTTTTCAAGAATAAAATTATATTTATGATATAATTTTATACTGAATAATACCAACAAAAAAGGTTTCTACCATGTTTAATAATCTTTTGATGAGGAGAATTTCTATGGCACCCTTGCAACGGTTGGACGATTAGCCGATTTATTGTTATTTTATCTATGTTATACAAAGTACGCAGAACGACATGGTAGATGCAAAAGTAGACTTAAAAATTCAAAGCAAAAGTAACAAAATTAAGAAATTAATTTACTTACCTATAATGTCGAGATTATTAAATGCAATATTTGTTATTTGAAGTGGACATTGCTCATCTAATGTAGTAATTTTATGAATCTCAACTGATATTAGAGCATTTGAATCGTTTGCTTCCCAGGCATCTAAATTTACACCTAAAATAAAAATAAAAAAAATCAAACACAAATCGGAAATAATTTTTTGATAAATTGGGAAATATATAGTATATTTCACTTTTCCCAATTGTAAAATTAAAATTTCTGAAATTGTAATAGTCTTGCAATATTAATCGTACTTTAAATGGTAAATAATATTTTATTTTCTAAATATACTGCGAGGATAAACATTTAAAACAATTGACGATGAATTTATTGTTATGTTTGGTTTTAATCTATATGTTATATATAAAAAAGAATAGCTGTGCATTAACAACGCCTAAACTCGAGAATGACTCGACCGATTTGAACTTTTTTTTTTTTTTTTTTTTGCTCTCATCATATATGTGGTCAGAAATGAAAAAAATTGGAAAAGCGTCATCTTTGGAGTGAATAGACGGAGAGACTTGAAACAGGCCTCATTTAAAAGATGGTTAAAAAACATTTTTGGCGTTCAAGATGTTCAAGGGACATCCGGAATTTGGACCTGGGACCCATATGTGGACCCATTATAGATTTTTTGATCAATTTTTTTGATTTTTATTACAGGTGAGCACTTGGACGGTATTTTAGAAAATTTTGACCCGGGGCCTAATGAGGCCTTGAAACCGGAAAAGCCATATCTTTGGAATGAATAGACGTAGAGACTTGAAACAGGGCTCATTTGAAATATGGTTAAAAAACATTTTTAGCGTTCAAGGTTTTCAAGGGATTTCCGGAATTTGGACGTGGGACTCATTTGTGGACCCAATATAGATTTTTTGACCAATTTTTTTTTTTATTACAGGTGACCACTTAGACGGGACTTTAGAACATTTTGACCCGGGGCCCAATGAGAGTCTTGAAAAAGAAGTCATACATTTGCATTGAATAGACGTAGAGACTTGAAACTGGGCGCATTTGAACGATGGTTAGTCGTGTTTAGGGGATTTCCAAAATTTGAACTCACATTTTTTGAACAATTTATATTTAGCCACCAAAGAGAAGCAAAAAAAAACGCGAGCAAAGCCGCGGGTACCTGCTAGTTTTTTAAAACTATTATACCCGCCACACATGGTGTGAAGGGTATATTCAGTTTGCCTGAAACTTTGTAACGCAATGAAGGAGACGTCGTAGACCCCATAAAGTGTATATATTCTTAATCAGCTTGATGAGACGAGTCGATCTAGTCATGTCCGACTGTCTGTCTGCCTGTAGTTATGCGATTCATTCGCTTAGTTTTAAAGATATTGACCTGAAATTCGGAAGCTTTTCCCAGTCTTATGCAATTAAAGTGTTAAAATAATGAAGACTTACCACATTTAACGTTTTCAATCGCATTATACAAAGTTCGTGGACTAGTTGGTCTCTGCATAATATTTGAATCGGGTGATTCAGGGGAGGTTGGTGAGCATGGTGCGCTTTGTTTAAGGCTTCCAGATAAGCTATCCATCCTGAGAATATAAAAATACGATTTCATGATGTATAATTAAAAAGGATGTATTATTTTAAAATTTGTTTTAAAAACCTTGTGAATTGTTTTTGATATAAAGTAAGGAATAAATGTCCAGTTAAGTGAGCATGGGAGAACTGTCTTCAAGCAAAATTAATACCTTTACCCAATATTTGATAGCCTTTGTTCTCAGAAATTTTTCTATATTCTTCGAGGATGTCGATTATGGTAAAAACCGAATCGAGATAACTGCTTACGACTGAGAAAAGCTTAAGTTTTGAATTTCATCTCAATATATTTAAAACTGAGCAAATGAAACGTGTAACTACAGACAGACGACATGGCTAGATCAAATCGTCATGTTAAGCTGATCAAGAATATATATACTTTATGGGGTCTACGGTGTCTCCTTTCATGCGTTACAAACTTTTTGACAAACTGAATATACCTTTTCACACTATGTGTAACGGGTATAACAAGGAAAAACGTTAACTTCGGTGGAACCGAAGCTTACATACCCTTCACACGAATCTTTAAATAGTTTGTGTTATCATTTGTAGCTTAGATAGAACCTCGAGATAGGAAGGGTGACGGTCAATGGTCTAAAACAGCCCAAGTTTAGACACAATATTCAAATTTTAAGCTAAAAATGCAGATATAGCAATGTTTTTTAATAAAGAGGAACATGAGAAAAGGTTAGAGTGGACTCATCCTGATATTAGATGTATTTTTACCCAGTTAGGAGAGAACATATTCATAAATAGTACCTATTGTCATATAAAAATGCAAAAATGGGCGATAAGTTTGTAAATGGCTATACCTAAAAATAAATACCCGTCACAATGGGTGGTCTGATATAACCCAATTTTAGACACAATATTGATATAATTTTTTAAGTCTAAAATACACATATAAAGAAATTTTTTAATATATCAGGAAAATGGGAGGTGAGTTTGTTTGGCCAGATGTTATAATGGCCAGATTCTTGATATATCGGTACATAGAATGACAACAGAAGTGGTTTTTACCCAACTTGAAATGAATACATCCTTAAATAACAGCAATTTTCATTCAAAACAAGTAAAAACGTTAACTTCGGTAGAACCGAAGCTTAAATACCCGTCACACGAATCTTTGAATAGTTTAGTGTGATCATCAGTGGCTTATATACATTTATAAATATATATTCGAACATAATTACTTTTTCATACATTTGTTTAAAAATAATCGATAAGTTTGTGTGGGGACTATAGCTAAAAATAGGCGTGGCACCTTGGTTTTGTTATTGGATATCATTAGAAGTGTTTTTACATAAATTTGAGTGAATAGTCTCATAAATAATACCTATTTTTATACAAAAATTAGAAAATGGGCGTTAAATTTATATGGGGGCTATAGTTAAAAATGGGCGTGGCAGCTTGGATTTGACATTGGATGACATTAGAAGTATTTTTACCCAACTTGATGTGACTACATTCATAATTAATTGCTATTTTCATACAAAAAATCCGAAAAAAACGGTAAATTTGTATGGGGGCTACACCTTAAAATGGGCGTGGCACTTTGATTTTAACACTTGAGCTGCTTAGGACTGAGAAAAGCTTAAGTTCCGAGTTTCAGCTCAATATCTTTAAAACTGAGCGAATGAACCGCATAAATACAGACAGACAGACGGACAGACGGACAGACAGACGGACATGGCTAGATCGACTCGTCTCGTCGTGCTGATGAAGAATATATATACTTTATAGGGTCTAAGAAGTCTCCTTTAATGCGTTACAAACTTTCTGACAAAATAATAATACCCTCCACACTGTGTGTGACGGGTATAAAAATCGATAATGTGCGGTACATTTGTATGGGGGGCTATACCCAAAAATGTGCGTTACACTTTGGTTTTGACTGTGGATGATATTAGACGTATTTTTCCCCAATTTGGAGTGAATACATTCTAAAATAAAAACTATTTTCATACAAATACTCGAAAATAATTGGTTAATTTGTATGGAGGCTATACCTAATAATGGTCGTGGCATTTTCATTCGTTGGTGAGAAAAGCTTTAGTTCCAAGTTTCAGCTAAATATCTTTTGAACTGGCCAAATGAAATGCGAAGAAACAAACAGACGGACATGGCTACATTGATTTATCTCGTCAAGTTGTCCAAGAATATACACATTTTTCCAAAATAATAAGTACACTAGCATAACTTCGTTTTATATTGATAAATTTTACGTTTTATTGAATATGATTTTGAAAATTGTTTATTATTTTCATTGAATTAACAAGATAAAACCTTAAAGCACTGAAAACATCGATAAAAATAAAGAACAATGTTTCAATTCACTCAAAACGTTAATCTTTTAGTCGGCACCCGCGAAATAAAACCAAACGTTGTTCCCTCATCGATCGCTTTATTAATACTGACTCTTGCTCCTCGCTCAACCGATACACAAAGCATCGTGAGCACATCGTCATTCACTAATACATATTGCACATATCTTACACACTAATACATAATCATACGCTAATACATACACTACTACATACATATATTACTACAATTCGGCCATCCTGATAAGACAGGATCACCCGATCCTTACAATCTTAACTAATTTTGTCATAACTTCTTAAATTATAATTCGTTTCCTTGAACCTCACCTTTTTAATCTTATCTCTAACTTTTGTATTACTAACTTGTTCTTTACATTTATTATTATCATTATTATTATTATTATTAACATTTTCTTTTTCTTTATATTTATTTTGAACATCTTCTTTACTTGTAACATTATTATTAACATTTTGCTTGATTATAGTTTTGCCTGTACCATTGACACTTTTCTTTTCTATACATTTATTTTGATTATTTGCATTATGACTTAACCTCTTTTCTTATCGTTGTATAATTATCATTGTTGTTCTTTTCTTTGAACCAAAATTTTATGTTACTTGCGGCCCAAATACCTTTATATGGAATCTGGGATTGTTGAAAACCATCTACATCTGTTACAACATAACGATCATTTGGCAATACTTTACTAATTTTATACGGTCCTTTAAATTTAGGTATAAGTTTTCTTGCTACTCCAGTATGTGTGTCAAAATTTTTTATCACCACGTAATCGCCTAACTTGTACTTTGTGCAACTTTTCCTCTTAGAATTGACATATCTTTCATTGTACCTCTGTGCTTGCTTTTCACGTTCTCGTGCTTTTGTTCTAACTTGATCTAAATTTGGTCTAACCTCTTGACTTTCCTCTATAACATTTTCTTTAAGTGTATCACCTACTTTGCCTTTCTGACTGACTCCAAATAACATTACACTCGGGTGTTCACTAATCATTCGATGAACTGTGTTATTCAATGTAAACTCCACGTTTTCTAAAATTTTATCCCAACCTAAATTTTTCTCCGGGTCTGTCATTTTCGCTAACATTTGTCCTAAACTTCTATTTACTCGCTCGACTTGGCCGTTTGCTTGCGGCGAACCTGTTGCAATTTTAATATGCTTAATATTGTTTTCTTCTAAGTATTCGCTAAACTCGTTTGAAGTGAAACTACTTCCTCGATCCGAAACTATAATTTTTGGCCGACTGTATGATCTAAAATAGTCACTTAAAGCTTTCAACACTTCCTTTGTTGCGGTTGTTTTCGTTGCATATAATCTAACAAACTTTGTGCACGCATCTATAATTACTAAAATATGTTTCTTAACAACAACTCTATCATTGACAGGTCCATAATGGTCAATGTGTAACATTTCAAATGGACTATCGCTTTTGGGAATGCTATGTACAAATCCCTCATTTTTACCACTTTTTGATGAGAACGCAATACATTTCAGGCAATTTCTAATATGATCTTCAACTTTTTTCTTAACATTTGGGAACCAATAACTTTTAGAGATTAGATCAATGACCTTGTTTACTCCTACATGTCCCATTTCATTGTGGTATCTAAACAAAAGTTGACTTTCCATTGCTTCTGGTACATAAAATAGAACAGTACTTTTGTTAGTCTTCTTGTACAATACATCGTTCCTCATTTCGTAATATTTATGTTCTTTCTTCTGTAACTCGTCCTTTAGTTTTCTAATTTTCACATCCTTATTCTGACATATCACTAAGTTTTCCTCAAAAGTGTTCGTTTCAATCGTCATAATGTGCATAACTCTGCTTAAAGCGTCAACATGCTGCATACGTTTTCCCTCACGATGTTGTACTTCATAGTCAAACTCTTGCATTTCTAAAGCCCACCTGGCTATACGAGGATTCAGTTCTTTCTTATTCAGTGTCATTGTTAGTGAATTGCAGTCCGTAATTATCTTAAATTGAATGCCTTGCAAGTAAATTCTAAAACGTCGTAATGCATAAATTATTGCTAAAGTTTCCAGTTCATAACTATGGTATTTTGACTCCGCCTCGGTCGATCTCTTTGAAAAATAAAATATTGGATGCCATTTCTTATCTGCTTTCTTCTGGACTAAAACCGCTCCAAACCCTAAAGTGCTCGCATCACAATGTAACTCGGTCTCTGCTGTATGATCATAAATTGCTAATACGGGTGCCTCGACTAATTTATTCTTTAATGTTTCAAATGCACTTAACTCTTCTTCTCCAAAATAAAATTTCTTATCTTTTTTCGTAAGGTCGTGTAATGGTTTTGCTAAAATCGAAAAATCCTTAATAAATCTTCTAAAATAGGAACATAAACCTAAAAAGCTTTGCGTTTCATGTACTTTCGTTGGAACCGGGAATTCTCTAATTGCTTTTAAACCTTTGTCATCTGCTCGTATACCTTTATCGTTGACTAAATATCCTAAATATTGAATACTGTTTTGCAGAAACTCGCATTTATCTAATCTAAGCTCTAATTTGTTCACAACAAGTCGTTTGAATACTTCTTCTAAAATTTCTAAATGCTCCTTAATATTGTCCGTTGCGATCATAATGTCGTCTAAATATATAATTACTTTCTCTTGTCTCACCATATCAGCAAAAACTTTATTTATAAACATTTGAAATACCGACGGCGCATTTTTCAATCCGAACGGCATTCGTAGAAACTCAAATTGGCCTAAAGGTGTAATAAATGACGTAAACTTGATCGAATCATCGTTGACATAAACATGGAAAAAACCATTCTTCAAATCTAACTTTGTAAACCAACGTTTATTTACTAATCTATCTAACAAATCGTCAATTAATGGAATTGGGTAACTAATCTTTGCAGTAACTTTATTCAACCGTCTATAATCCACACACATTCTAAGCTCACCGTTTTTCTTTCGAACAAGTACGATTGGCGACACAAACTCTGACTCACTGGGCCTAATAACTTTCCTTGCCAAATAATCGTCTAATGTCTTTTGCAACTCCTTTTTCTCCGCATAAGATAATCTACGCGGAGGGCAACTAAATGGTTTCACATTGTCCAGTACTAACTTTAATTCACTTCTAACTTTTGGTTCATTTGGCTTTACAGTTTCAAGATAACATTCTCTAAAAATTTCATAAATACGTTTCACAACATTGTGGGATACTTTACTGTTAATATTTAAATCAAATTTTTCTAAACTTTCATTAACATTAATTTTCAAAATTTGTTCTTCAAAATTGTCTTCGTCATAATTGTTACAATCATTTTTATCAATCTCTTCATTTGTCTTTTTCTTAAAATTTGATTTAGAATTGTTTTCAACTTCTTTATAGCTTATAATAATTTTACTGTTGCTTTTGTTTAAAAAATTTCTTCCTAATAAAACAGGACTTGACATACAATCTTCATCGACAACAAACATTTCAATTTCAATAACATTTTTCTTAACCTCTAAAAAACATAGAAATTTTCCGTAAATCTTCACATAATTTTTGTTTATTCCATAATATTTTTCATTACTCCTTAACTTTTTCAATTTTACATAACTAGGAACAAAATTCCTTTTAATCAAATTAATTGGGCTTCCAGTGTCAATCAGGCATTCTAAATAAGTGTACTCATTAGAGTTAGCTAAAAATTTAAAATTAAAATACCTTACGTATTCGCGTGTACTCTCCTTTTCTAACTTCTTGTTCTGCCAACAATCGTTTACTAAGTGATCATAGCTGCCACAACCGTAACATGTACCTTTTTCCCTCTTTGGCTTCCTGCACTCATCCGCCCAATGTCCACGGCTGCCGCAGTTGTAACATCTGTCGTTGCTTTTATCCATCCTTGAACTAATTGTATTCTGCCGCTGTTTGATTGATGACGTACCTTGTAGCTCACTTGTTGACGCACCTTGTGGTTCACTCCTTGTCACACCTTGTGTCTGCACAGGCCTACTCAACATAATGCTTGAAAGACCCTGCAGTAACTCGTTCTTTTCCTTGTAACGTGCCATTGTTGCTTGCGTACGAATTTGTTTATCAGGAATCCCATCAATGATGTATTCAATAATCTCGTAATCATCCAATTGTATGCGTTCTGCTAGCGAAACCTTGTCATTGAAGTACTTAATAAAATCTTCATTGTAGCTCCAGCTTCGAGCCTCAAACTTTTTGCGCATTAACATTTTACTTTCCTTTGCATTAAAAAACAAATCAAATTGTTGCATAAACGTTTCCATATTTTCATCGAACAAATCATTTCGTGTTTGCAGCCAACTCTGCGCTTTGCCTTTTAACTTTGTCGCGACTAATGCGCGAGCGACATTTTCACTAACTTTGTATGTGTGCATAACATTTCTTAACTGTGCCGTCCACACCGCACCGTCTGTCTCTCCATCGTAATCAGCTAAAAATTCTTTCAATATTTCAAATGGAATAACTGTCGCATCTTCTCTTATAACGCTGCTCTTCATAATTTGTGTCTGTCTTTTTTCAAGATCCAACTCTTTTTTAGCAAAATGTTCTCTCTCTTCAGTAGATCTAACTCGCGTCGTAACATTTCTCTTTCATATTCATAGTCATTGCCTTGCTCATAAATATCATCCCTTTCTTGCATATTAATCATCTCCGCGTTGCTACTCTTCGTGCCTTGCCGAACTTTGTTTCGTCTTGCATTCGTTTTGTGTACACTCATTTTGACTTTTCGTTGCTTGCGCTGTCCTTGCTTTTTCTTCTTCGTGGCGCCACTCATTTCAAATCTAACGTCGTTTTCATTGTCGTCTTCCCAGTCACACTCATTGTCATTGCTTTGTTTTTCGTTTCGTTCTAAAATATTCAGCGTTTCGTTTTCTTGCTCGTTAATTTGTACACTCCTTTTAATCACACTTTGCATGGCGCTACTTTTTTCAAATATAACGTCGCTTTCAATATCGCTGTCTGCCTCGCACTCATTGTCATTGTCATAATTTTTTCTTTGATTTTCATTTCGTTGTGAAATTCTTTGCGATTCATTGTCTTGTTCGTTAATTTGTTCACTAACATTTTTTGTACTATTTGTACGTTCTAAGTTTTGTTGTTTATTCGTATCACTAATAATTTTAGACGCATCATTGTTTTCTTCACTAACTTTAATTGTCTCCATTGCGAGTATTAACTTATCACTTGGCACCTCTAATAATCGTAGTTTTAATTCCGCTTTTGTGCCTGCTACCGGTAAGCACAATGTCGAACATAATTTTCTTAACTTTTTAATTGTCAATTCGTTTAAATTCATAATTTTTTTTTTATACTTGTCAGGATGGGGATTAGAAGAAAAAAATTCTTCGACTAATCCCACTTCTGAGATTTTAGTCGGCACCCGCGAAATAAAACCAAACGTTGTTCCCTCATCGATCGCTTTATTAATACTAACTCTTGCTCCTCGCTCAACCGATACACAAAGCATCGTGAGCACATCGTCATTCACTAATACATATTGCACATATCTTACACACTAATACATAATCATACGCTAATACATACACTACTACATACATATATTACTCTCACTTAAATAGTTTGTTAAAAAAAAATATATATCTCTAACAAACATATATTTTTTTTTTTTACCCCCACAAAAATAATTTTTTTTTAAATTATGTTTTTTCTTTTTCTTTAATTTGATACCATAAAATGTATACATATTCATATAAAGTACTGTTCAGTTTTTAAATAACTGTAAGCCTTCAAAATCATACAATTTGTATGAAAAATGGCAAAATTTTTTGACTTATTTTGTATAGTATAACTCAAAAACTAGAAGATATATCAAGTTCTATCTGGTATCAAAATGTAGAACTACTGTCTTCCTTCATTTTTGTAGGAAGACAACTTTCTATCTCGTCTTAATTTTGAGCGAGTAATGCTAAAAAAAATTGGTCAAAGGACCATTTTGAAGGTTCGAGGAGAACGACTGCAGCTCAAAAAGTAAAATGTATTATGGTATCATATTAAAGGTAACAAAATTAACATTAAGAAAAGTATATATTTGTTATGGTAGAAATATTCAATAAAACTTCAAATATATCGATATAAAAAGGAATTGTGCTAATGTACTTATTATTTTGGCCATATGTGTACATATACTATATATTTATTGCGTTACAAAATTTCAGTCAAACTGAATATAACCGTTCACATTATATATGCTAGGTATAAACAGGAGTTGATACAAAAAAAAATATTTTTATCATATATAAAATAAATTGCTTCTAAACTAAATATTTTTTCATTCACATACATTTTTACAATGTCGAAAATTGGTGGGCAGATTGTATGAGAGTTTCGCCAAAAAAATTCGTAATTTGTTTTGAAATGTAAACTGCCTAGGGTTGAGAAAACCTTAAGTTTGAATTTTATGAACCAAAACCAGGTTCAACAGCAGCGATCACAAAAAACCTTGGAGTGATAAGATTTAAGAAAATCAAAATTTTTTTTTAATATATCCGCCAAAATGGGTCTTCCACTGCATCCTAACTAACTATTAAAATAAACAAAAATTTAGTTTTAGCTTGATTCTTATAGAAACCAAGTATTATATATCACCAAGTTTTACATTAATTATATTAAGGAACGAGTGAAGGAAGCAGAGATTGCTTTCTATTCGTGGTCCAAACTATTCGGTAAAAGATGGGGCCTTCCACAGAAATTGGTCTTATGACCTTACAGGGCAGATGTACTCCCTATCATTTGTTATGGCACTCTAGCCGGGTGGCCAGATCTTAAAACTAACTTCAGTATCTACTAACAAAATAGCAGAGATCAGCATGTATTGTGCTCATGGAGGCAGTTATAACGTTTCCTTTTGAATGCTGAAGCGATGCGATGCGATGCTGAAGCTGTAAAGGGAATGTAAAAACCTACTAGATATCGTGATATATCCGGAAACGAATTCGAGTCAATCGCGGTACACATACCAAAGGAACTCGCTTATATTTATGCAGTAATAATAGAAAACTTTTCAGAAGAAGAATATAAAAAAAAAAAAAAATCATGTCTCATCCCCAACCTCAAGTTTTTCCGTGTGAAAACTTTTGGATTTAAGATATTCAAATTTTTCATACAACGGCAGGGCCAGTCTAGTGAACACCTCCATTTGGTTTTTGTACAATGGAAAGCGGTTATAACGACATTCAAAGGAACAGAGAAATACAGTAGTTATAACCGATGTTCATATTTGTAGATACATTTAAAAAAAATTTTTTAGCAAAGTCAATTCAACTTAACTTTATGGGATACAACTGTGGGGCACTGCCTCGAAAACCCATATTGAGCGTGTACAAAGAATGCAAAATAAGACTCTACGACGTATCTGCAATGCCCCATGGTATGTTCATAAAACGGTCTTTTGCAACGACTTGGATGTGACATCAGTCTTTGATGAAATAAATCGACACAGCTCCAGATACAACGATCGTCTACGTAATCACATTAACCCATTGGCTTCGGCTCTCGCTATCAACACGTGCAGAAGGCGCCCAGATGATCTACCTACGCGGCAGTAGACTCCAATAGTAACATAACTTATTTTACTTAAAGCTAATACTTTAACTTCTTGTCACGTTTTAGATTTCATAAATATGTTTAAAGTTTCTTCAGTGAAATGCTCAACATAAATAAATAATTAAAAAAAAAAAAAAAAATATTTTTTAACAAAGTCCATTCAACTTAACTTTAAGAGATCCATCAATTGATTGTCTTGTCTTAAATGTATAAAATGAGTGTACTTCTTAAACAGCTCAGTGTGTTTTAAATATCGTCCTTATTTTCGATATCAGTTGAGCAGATAATCTTTTGAAGTACTTCAAACGCTTGGCAGCCATCAGCAAAGTGTTTCAAAATGTGATTTCATTTCATAATGTAGCGAGTATAAATATTAAGCATGTAGACTTAAGATATAAAGAATGTCCCGTCAGCATTAACTGACGATCAGTCCGTCGTATAAAGTCGTATAAATTAAAATTTAATTTTGCATAACGATTTTGCCATCGCGTTAACAATAAGTGTAAAAAAAAGTATGTTCAAATTCAAAGGGGACTTTTCGTTTAAATCATGAAACAAGTAACTTCAATTTACATGAAGCTGCCTGCGTTTGAAAGGGGAGACCTGAACCTTTCTAATGCTATCAACGTTTAATAAACGGCGTTACGTGTTTCATGATTTAAACAAAAAGTCCCCTTATTTATTGAACATACTGTGTACATGCACCAACTGAATATATTTTTTTGATATTCGCCAAACAAGTGAAACTTAATTAATGTGCAGCATGTAAAACAAAAAAAGTTTATAACAAGAAAAAACGTTAACTTCGGTAGAACCGAAGCTTAAATACACGTCACACGAATCTTTAAAGAGTTTATGTGTAATCATCAGTGGTCAAATAAGTTTACACACAATATTAATTTAAAATTTTGAGCTAAAAATATAAATATGTATAACAACATATTTCTCGAATATATCTGGAAACGGGCGGTAAGGTTGTATGCAAGAAACACCTGAAAGTGGGCGTGGCACCATGATGTTGGAAGAGTTTTTACCCAATATGGAGTAAATACATGAATAAATAATAACCATTTTCATACAAAAATTCGAAAATGGTCCGAAAGTTTGTATGGGGGCTATACCAAAATATGGGCGTGGCACATTTGATTTGACATTGGATGACATTAGAATGTTTTTTAGCCAAATTGGAGTCAATATATGCATAAATAATTAGTATTTTTTTACAAAAAATCGGAAAAAATGAAAAGTTTATATGGGGGCTATGCCTAAAAGAGGGCGTGGCATTTTGGTTTTGACACTGGATGACAAAAGAAATGTTTTTACACAATTGGGAGCGAATACATTCATAAATAATTACAATTTTTTATACAAATAATCGGAAAAAAAACGGTAAGTTTGTATGGGGGCTATACCTAAAAATGGGCGTGGCACTCTAATTCTCGAACTCATAATAGTCGTTGCCGAGAAAAGCTTAAGTTCCAAATTTCAGCTTAATATCTTTATATCTTCAACGAAAAAGATGCTTAGAAATATACAGACGGACATGGCTAGATCGATTCGTCTCATCGAGCTGATCAAGAATATATATACTTTATGAGGTCTACGACATCTCCTTCAATGCGTTACAAACTTTCAGACAAACTGAATATACCCTTCACACTATGTGTGGCGGGTATAAAAAGAAGTTGCAGAGGCGATTCGATTTAACGATTTACTGAAAAAAACAAATAAAACGCTCATTTAATTTAACAGCTAAAAAATCAAAATCAATAAAATAGTATTGCGAACATGTTATGAAAATAGACTTCAACTAATTACAATTACCATAACCAGAGAACGAAAATAAACAGAACACTACACTAACAAATCGTGTAAAGAACGAAACGAATCAATAATTCATAGGAAATAATGTTCGAGAGAGAAAACTTTATACGAAACTTTTCAATTAATTGAAGACAAACTATTTATATTTTGGATATGCTCGTACATGTGTACTGTATTGTTTGTTATTAAGTTTGTGCTCTTGACTTTCTGTGAGAACGAAACAAATAAAGATTTTTACAACAACAATAAATTGATGAAACGTTTTATTTTAGTGCTCTTTTGGAAAGTTTCGTACTGTTCTTTACTTTTCTTATATATATATAAGTGGCACTACAGATTGTCGGCTTTGGCATCACATATGGTTCGGCACCAGCGGTTGTAATCTAGTGCCTCAATATACCATCTCGGTATACCGATCCTGCGGATGTCATCTAGGACCTGGACCTCCCAACGCAGCGGCGGACGTCCTCTCTGCCGCGCCCCCCCGATTTGATTCACGTTATGCTTCTAAACTTTTCTTGCTGGAGCTTCTGTGTCCATCCGACACAGCTGACCAGCGCAGGACAGCCTTTTGTATTGGATGTTCCTGACTATGTCGATGTCAGCCAATAGCTCGTACAGCTCATCGTTCGTGCGCATACGGATGTCATTTTCCACTCTAACTGGACCAAAGATTCTCCGAAGTATCTTCCTCTCAAATACGCCCAACGATGACTTATCCGATTCTGTCATGACCCATACTTCTGAGCCATACATTAGGACATGCATTATCAGCGTCTTGTAGAGTTTAATCTTTGTTTTTCTGGACAGCACTCTACTTTGCATCTGCTTACCGAGAACAAAATAGCTACGGTTCGCAAGAGTGATTCTTCGTTTAATCTCCTGACTGATGATGTTGTTGTTGTTTACATCTGAGCACAAATAGATGAAGTTTTCTACAGCCTCAAAGCTGAAGTTCCCTGTACTCAAAGATCGTCTGCGACGTGCAGATTGCCTGTGAGTGGATTCCAAGTACTTCGTCTTGTTCTCGTTGACCGTCAGTCCCATAGGACGACATTCTTTTTCGATGTCTGAGAACGCTCCAGTGATCGCTCGAGCATTTTTGCCGATAATATCTATGTCGTCGGCATATGCGAGCAGCATAGTTTCTTTATAGAAAATATTGCCCGTCCGGTCGACGTTTGGGCATCGCTTCAGGATGTACTCCATCAGGAGGTTGAAAATGTCGCACGATAACGCATCACCATGTCTGAAGCCTCTTTTGGTGTCAAAGGGGTCGGAGAGATCTTTACCAACCCTTACAAAGCTTTGGATGTTTTCCAGCGTCATCATACAGAGGCGAACAATTTTTGACGGGATTTCAAGATCAGTCAAAGCTTTGAAAAACTTTGATCTGATTGGCGTGTCGAATGCGGCTTTGAAATCGACGAATAGGTGGTATGTGTCGATTTGCTTCTCTTTGGTTTTTTCCAGGAACTGTCGCAGCGTAAATATGGAATCGGAGGTTGACTTCTTTGGCCTAAAACCGCACTGTTACTGTCCAACTATACGTCCTAGGTACGGTTTCGGTATATTGCATATTACGCCAGATAGTCTTTTGTATGCGATACAGAGGGAGAATTATTACGCGATAGTTCGCGCAGACTGCAGGGTCTCCTTTCTTAAAGACTGGGCAGAGGACACTTAGGTTCCAGTTAGAGAACTGAAAGAGTGTGACTTTTTTGCCACCTTACTCACACCCAACCATATTTGAGTGCCGGTGCCACTCAGCACCGGCTCAGCAAAGTAAAGACACACACCCATAAAAAATTGTGTTTGTGCTATGAGTGCCAGCAATTTCATGCTTACGATCACTCAATGCACCGTTGTTTTTTTTACACACACACCCAAGTGTTTTTCGGCAACGCGTGCCGGACGCACTCACACCTAAAACGAATGTAGAAATAAGCGCAAGTGCAAAAAAAAGCAATGCGCAATAAACACATGAACAAAAAACAACACAGTAACACCCGAGTGTTTTGTGGACACCATGGTGTGTTTGTGCAATGTCGCTATTGCAGCAGCAAATTAAACAAAAATCCACTCCAGCGAAGGCTTGCACAAAAAACCCTAACACTGACAAGACTCAATACATATTGCGTCTCGCTTTTTGAGTGTCCCTTATTACTCACTCTTTCTTTAACGTTGACGCGCAAACATATGACTTAGACACATATGCAAAATCGCTACCTACTCATTTTGTTTCTTGTGTGCCAAAAACTCATATTTTTATGGTTGGGTGCGCACTTACACTCAGTTCATGAGTGCAAAAACACCCGGGTGTCAAAATCACCCTACATTTACCCGGTGCACCTTAAGAGTTGGTGGCTTGCGCAGTTCTCTGGTTCCAGTCATCAGGCATACACTCACCAGACCATATTTTGCACAAGAGTTGATGCATACATCGAATCAACTCGTCGCCGCCGGTCTTAAATAACTCTGCGGGTAGTTCGTCTGCGCCTGCCAATTTTTTAATTTTAAGTCTTTGTATGACTTCTAAGACCTCGTTATAGTCTGGTGGCTCCACAGGAATCCCATCATCGGCCGGAGGACCCAGATTTTCATCATCTCCACCAGTGGTATTGTTCCCGTCTATGCCATCAAGTACGGTAGAGAAGTGGGACCTCCATAGCCTTAGTGATACCTGGACATATGTTACCATGTTTCCTTGTTCTTCCTTGCAGAACGAAACTCCTTGCTTATGACCATCGGTCATACGTTTGATTTTGGATAAAAACCACGTGCCCGGTTTCTGCTACCCATCATCTCAATCTCCTCCACTTCACGCCTTTCCAGTTCTCTTTTCTTCCGACTGATCAGGCGTTTTTCCTCTCTCCGTTTCTCCCTATATCGCTCAACAACAGCTCGTGTTGCTCCCGCCTGCAGAGTTCTTTGTCGTGCCATATTCTTCCCAGCAGTAGCGATGCGACATTCCTCATCGTACCATGTCTGCCTTCGAGGATTAGTAAAGAAAATAATCTCTTTAGTTGCCATAGCTAATGAGTTTGAGATACGCTTCCACTAATCGTTTATACAGTCGGAGGCCGGAGGATTCTCTCGGAGTAGATGTGAGACCCTTGTTGAGAAGGCAGCGGCAGTCTGATGTGACTTTAACCAATCAACATCTGGCTTTCGTTGTATGGTAGCTCGCTTGGCGTGCGCTGTGCTGAGTCTAGTACGTACCTTGGTTAGAACAAGGTAATAGTCTGAGTCGATGTTAAGACCTCTGTACGCTCGTACATTAAGCACGCTAGAAGAGTGCCTGCCATCAACCACCACATGATCTATTTGGGTGCGGATACTTAGGTCGCCACTGCGAAATATTGCATTGTGAATCTCGAAATGTGGGAATCTGGTATTATGATCATGTTTCTGCCCGCAGCAAAGTCGATTAGCCTTTCTCCATTACTGTTGGTGGTGTTATGTAGGCTAAATTTAGCGATGGTAGGGCGAAAGATTTCTTCTCTCCCAATTTGTGCGTTGAAATCACCGATGACAATTTTGATGTAATGCTTGGGGCAGCGATCGTAGAGGCTTTCTAATCGCTGATAGAATTCGTATTTCTCCATCTCATCTTTAACATTTGTCGGGGCGTGTACACATATAATCTGATGCGTATCGAGGCGAGACGTTCATCTACAGCTGTAAATCTGAAGACGAGTCTGCGTAGTTTACTACCAACCACGAAGCCACATCCGAATATGTGTTGCCTCTCATGACCACTGTTGTAGATGTCACAGTTTGCTAAGTTTATGCAACCATGACCAGTCCATCGCATTTCCTGGATAGCAGTGATGTCTGCTCTTAAGTTGTTAAGAGTGGTAGTAAGTTCTTCTATTGCACCATCCCTGTTAAGGGTTCGGACATTCTAGGTGCACATACGTATGTTGTGATCCTTGTATCCTTTTCTGAGGCCTCCAGAATCCTTTACATTTCTTACTTAAAATTTTAAAAATATTATAATTCTCAAAAAGTTTATTTTAAAAGGTGAGTCGGTGTATGTGTTGCCTAGTTCTACATGAAAAGGATAGTTAATTTACATAATTCAGTCATTAAACACAATTCAGATTATGTGCGCCGTCTTGTCTAATGGCATATGTCAAATTATGCCGTGACCAAGCAAAAAATTTCCAATATTTGGATAAATTTTAAAAATTATGGAAATACAGCTAAATTTCAAAATTTTGAAAATCAAGGAAAATTTGCAAATTTTCGCAAAGTTTTTGAAAAATTTCCAAATTATCGAAAATTTTGCAAATTGTCTAGAGTTTTTTGTACAAACTGATTATTTAATTATTTTATTTGTATTCAAATACTCCATTAGCTCTCACGAGCAAAATGTGCTCTATACTATTTGGGGCACATGTTAGCTTATTTCGTACATCTGATAAAACATATTTTAACGCTGAAAACAATCGCTCTACACTGACTTGTGAGTTGGCTTGGTTTGTCCAAAATTCCATTAAATTGCTATTGAGTGGTTGTCTTGTTTGCTTTTCATACATGATAAGATCAGTTTCCAAACGCAAGTTTAAGGATGTCTTAGGATCTACAGTGTTGGACACAGGATCAAGACTAAATATTCTATTAAGTACAAAAAGAACAGTACAGTACAGAACTTTTCGAAAAAAAAAACACTAAAACAACAAACGTTTGCTCGAATCATTATTATTGTTATGTTCTGAATTTATTTCGTTTCGTTTTGTGTCACGAGCACAAACTTTATATTTTGTTCCTATGCTTAGAGTACTTTATTGATTTGTTTCGTTTGTGTTTGGGAACGTAAACAAAAACGAAGCAATCATTCACATAAAGTTCTCTAAATGTTCTACCGTTTTGTTTTGCTCCTTGAAAAGTTCAGTATGAAACGAAATGATAGTGTACTGTTTTGTTTGTTTTCGTACTCTGATTATAACAATTAAAAAAAAAAATAAACATAATACAAATATATAAAGTATATCAAATGTTAAAAACAAAAGTTCCCTGTTGGAACTCAACGACGCTTTGAGCCAGAAGTGCCGCACCGATGGATAAATCAACTAACAACATAATAATACAGCAACCAACATAAAAATAAATAAGTAATATATAAATAATAATTTTTTTATAAAATTTATTTATATACTTTATATGATTTAATGTTTATATAATGTAATATAATAAATATACTGCAACCGCACTTAAAGCGAAAAAAATTCTACAAAAAAAAACAATACAAAATAATAAAGTATCAACAAAGTTCCCTATTGGAACTCAAACAGCGATTTAAGCCAAAAACGCTGCACCGACTAGAAGTACAACATCGATTGCAGCGATGGACACCCTATAAGAAAAATGAAAACGAGTGTACACCTTATCAACATTTGAACAACAGCAACATCCAGCAACAACAACAGCATGAACATCCATTCAACACTCCGCTTTACGGTGCGGGAAGGGGCTAATAGCTTCCATATGGAAGCTGTCCATTTTTTAGCGTTAGATTAAAATTAGTACAAACAAAATAGAAGGCCCCAAACTAATTTTACAATAATTTACTTAGTTACTTAAGAAAATTACACTAGTTTGCAAATATTGGCAACAATCCATGGGACTCGTTCTAACCCACCTATTTCCATGTATTTTGTGGCATAGATTTCAATAATGGCCACCAAACTATTTAGGAGATATCTTCAAAAAACCGTTTTTTGTGAACTTTTTTCAATTATTACTAAAAATCTCAAGAATGGACTAGATTATATAACTGAACTTTTCATGGGTTGGAAGATATTTTCTTCCTCTACACCGCCAATTTTTAATCCCAGTTTCGCGAGAGAGAAAAACTGTTTTTATTTATTTTTAAAATTTGTAAATTTAGACAATTTCGCTGCAAAAAGTTCAGTTATATAATTTAGTCCATTCTTGAGATTTTTAGTAATAATTGAAAAAGTTCACAAAAAACGGTTTTTTGAAGATATCTCCTAAATAGTTTGGTGGCCATTTTTGAAATCTATGCCACAAAATACATGGAAATAGGTGGGTTAAAACGAATCCCATTTTTGGTGTTAACTAATGTTATGGAGGAAAATAATTTAATTTTTTTGAAAGAGCGAATCTTTTAAAAAAATTATTTAGCTCTTTCTCTTAAAATTTTTTTTTACTCCCTTCAGAAGGCTAAAAATTTTGTTATTGTAGATTAGAGGCCTGCATGAATGTACTCATTTCTAGCTCTGCAGATCTGTACAGTAGTGTAGTGTTCTCAGAACTACTGCACTCGTTGTTTTCTGTGCAGTATATTTCTTAAGACAGAAGAAGATAGCATAACATTCTTACTATTCTCTCAAAGAATGAGTTCAGTAAGATGTTGCACTCTTTTGAAGTGAATACTATATTTGTCCTCTTTTGACACGCTGTACAGTTTGTGTGTGTTATTGTACAACTGTTCAGATGAGTTCAGTAGTTGCAAAACGTCAACATGTATGGCAAAGAAAACGACGCACGTGCAATGAAAGCATAAGAAAATATAGGTTTTTGTTAAAATAAAATTATAACGGGTGATTTTTTTGAGGTTAGGATTTTCATGCATTAGTATTTGACAGATCACGCGGGATTCAGACAAGGTGTCAAAGAGAAAGCTGCTCAGTATACTTTGACATTTCATCATGAATAGACTTACTAACGAGCAACGCTTGCAAATCATTGAATTTTATTACCAAAATCAAAATTATTATCAAAATCAGAAAATCCGCTTTTTTATCGACAAATTTTGTTCAGCGATGAGGCTCATTTCTGGTTGAATGGCTACGTAAATAAGCAAAATTGCCGCATTTGGAGTGAAGAGCAACCAGAAGCCGTTCAAGAACTGCCCATGCATCCCGAAAAATGCACTGTTTGGTGTGGTTTGTACGCTGGTGGAATCATTGGACCGTATTTTTTCAAAGATGCTGTTGGACGCAACGTTACGGTGAATGGCGATCGCTATCGTTCGATGCTAACAAACTTTTTGTTGCCAAAAATGGAAGAACTGAACTTGGTTGACATGTGGTTTCAACAAGATGGCGCTACATGCCACACAGCTCGCGATTCTATGGCCATTTTGAGGGAAAACTTCGGAGAACAATTCATCTCAAGAAATGGACCGGTAAGTTGGCCACCAAGATCATGCGATTTGACGCCTTTAGACTATTTTTTGTGGGGCTACGTCAAGTCTAAAGTCTACAGAAATAAGCCAGCAACTATTCCAGCTTTGGAAGACAACATTTCCGAAGAAATTCGGGCTATTCCGGCCGAAATGCTCGAAAAAAGTTGCCCAAAATTGGACTTTCCGAATGGACCACCTAAGACGCAGCCGCGGTCAACATTTAAATGAAATTATCTTCAAAAAGTAAATGTCATGGACCAATCTAACGTTTCAAATAAAGAACCGATGAGATTTTGCAAATTTTATGCGTTTTTTTTTTTTTTTAAGTTCTCAAGCTCTTAAAAAATCACCCTTTATAATAATTATAAAATTATACAATTATATAGTATAAATTATATAAAATTATATAATATAACATATAATTATATTATAATGTCTTTTAATATGAATGTCTATTAGTATGAATCTATTAATATATAGTATTTAACATATTTGTCTATTAATATGAAAAAAAATGTACTTTTAATTAAAACATTACTATTTGTTACTTTTTTTTTATTTTATAATATTACTTTAATTACTTTAATTTCAATTACAACCTTACTCTTTGTTACATTCTTTATTTTATAGTATAATAAATAAAGGGTAAATAAACAAATGTTCTCTATCTCGTTCTTGCACATGACATACCAGTCATGAAGTTTCGCTCATGTCGTCTAATACATATTTAAAAATTTATCTCTGCACTCCAAAACATTGTACAGTGAATCAACTGCACCCAAATTTATTGTACTCATCATATGCTGGTCAACATGAGAGTGAGTGAGAACACTATCTGTCAATACAGGCAATATTGGTACCATTCACTTGCACTGTCTTTTATCTGTGCAGTAAAAATATGTACAACTTCTAGAATGAATCATTCATTTGCCTTCTGGATACATTCACGCAGATGTCTTTTCTAGATACAATACATACAATAACATTAATAACAAACAAAAACTTACAAGACAGAGAAATTAAAATGCATCAAACGGCAGAGTTGTCTTCTTGAATATTGCTTTAAAAATCGTAACGAATATAGCTTCTTTAGATCTAAATTATGGCAGCACAAAAGTTGCCATTAGGCTTATTAAAACAAAATTGAAAGGCATGGCATATACTTTATTAACAGGCTTAGAAAATATGATTGAAGATATAGTTATATCTCAAAAGGCTAGAGTTAAAGGTGAATCTGTAGATGTTATCTCCGCCAAGTTGATGAGCATCAGACGCTCATCTAAATGAGTCATGGCATATGCTATAGAGGTTTAAAACCTCACTTAAAAAATTACAATGCGCGTATATTTCCGATAGGTGAACACCAAAATTAGCTGAAAAGTATTCCATAACAGTTGCAATTAAAGCAATGATTAAAAATAAGATAGTCCAATTTATAATGGAAACATGTCAATTTGACAATATGAATGAAGCTTATCATTCCTTGCAATAATCATAGGAATAACTTCAATCAAGATCAACACGGTAAATTTATTCATAAAAATTTAAGATATAAATGCAACGGGAAATATTATAAATGTAATAATCAGCAAGATAATTATAACTGTGAAAATAATAATACCATTAACAATCAAAAGAATAATAGTCGAAATAAACACTTAACTAAACATATTGAGGAAAAAGAAAATAATATCGCTAATAAATTATCGCAAATAAAATTTACAAATAAAAATATATTTAAAGTAACGACTGATGTTCATCAGACAACAAAGGCAGGTTTTAAAGAGCCTAAAAACATGCACATGATTGAGTGCAGTGAACAAAAAGTATATAAAGCGTTCAGTAGCAAATTACGTAAAAACAGTGCAACGCTACCAATTAAAGCGACTGAATAATATATAATAACCAAAAAATAAAACAATGATCACTAGTAATATTGGCAAAATTATTATTAATGGAAAAATCGAGTTAAATCGATTATTCCTACTGCTTGAAAAATTAGCAGGTAATAATGGATTGAGTAAACTGCAGCAGTCACTAGGTGACAATATATATGAAAACAACATGGTCAAAAAGTATATAAATATACGAAATAAAATTCTTGAGAATTTTGCAAAAGTACCACGATGATTCATTACGGATTGATCACCCAGAACTTTGCAAAACATAAGAAAAAAGTATTCATGGAAAAACTTGCCTAGAGACGTAACCGAACATATTCGTAAATGCGTTATATGCCAAAACAAAAAGTCTGCAATTAGTAATTACTGAGCTAATTCAAAATTTTACATAATAATTATTAACTTCTTAAAAATAGGGAATTAAAGACGATAAGAGTAGAAATAATATGAACCATATCGCTAATAAACGAAAAGACCAGACAACTGAACTAAATAATAAAAAAATATTAATTTAAACTAAATCAGCATAAACAATAAAAAAAAGAAACAAAAATCAGAATGGTAGAAACCAGTAGGAAAACGATTTTTTTCTTTCCAGTATACGAAGCATTTGTCCCATATTTGAAGTCATTCGCTTTATAAATACATTTTTATACCCGCCACACATAGTGGGGAGGGTATTATCATTTTGTCAGAAAGTTTGTAACGCATTAAAGGAGACGTCGTAGACCCTATAAAGTATATATATTTTTGATCAGCACGACGAGACGAGTCGATCTAGCCATGTCCGTCTGTCTGTCTGTCCGTCCGTCCGTCTGTCCGTCCGTCTGTCTGTATTTATGCGATTCATTCGCTCAGTTTTAAAGATATTGACCTGAATCTCGGAACTTAAGCTTTTCTCAGTCCTAAGCAGTTCAAGTGTTAAAATCAAAGTGCCACGCCCATTTTAAGGTATAGCCCCCATACAAACTTACCGTTTTTTTCTAATTTTTTGCATAAAAATAGCTATTATTTATGAATGTAGTCACTCGAAGTTGGAAAGAAATACTTCTAATGTCATCCAATATCAAATCCAAGCTGGCAAGCCCATTTTTAGATATAGCCAATAAACAAACTTACCGCCCATTCTCGAATTTTTGTATTAAAATAGGTATTATTTATGAAACTAATCACTCAAATTTAAGCAAAAACACTTGTAATGACATTCAATATCAAAACCAAGGTGCCACGCCCATTTTTAGCTAAGGCACCCATACAAACTTATTGATTATTTTCGAACATTTGTATGGAAAAGTAATTATTTTCAAATATATATTTATAAATGTATATAAGCCACTTATGATAAACTATTCAAAGATTCGTGTGACGGGTATTTAAGCTTCGGTTCCACCGAAGTTAACGTTTTTCCTTGTTTTCTTATAAGAACTTGACAAAATGTTGTACTTTTGTAAGGGAGCTATACCTAAAAGTGGGCGTGGCACATTGATTTTAACATAGAAAGTACCCAGGAACTAGAAAAGCTTAAGTTTGAAATTTCAGCCCAATATCTTTATATCTTCATCGAATAAATCGCGCAGCAACAAACAGACGGATAGACGGACAGACAGACAGACATGGCCAAATCGACTCGTCTCATCGAGCTGATCAATAATATATATACTTTATGGGGTCTCCGATGCCTCCTTTAATGCGTTACAAACTTTCCGACAAACTGAATATACCTGTTTACACTAGTGTAACAGGTATAAAAACAACTTTTTTATAAATTTTATCATGAAAAATGGAGGAAACTGACAATATTATTTAAAAAACATACATGTATATTTATAAAATATATACATTAGAAACTTGTATAAAGTAAAGTACGTCAACAACAATAATAACAATGTATGTCCAACTACTTCAATTGTTTTACCAGAAAACGTTACTTCAATGGAAAACATACACATACAAATTAGAGGCCTGCAAGAATGTACTCACTTCTAGCTCAACAGATCTGTACAGTAGTGTAGTGTTCTCAAAACTACTGCACTCATTGTTATCTGTGCAGTATATTTCTTAAGCCAGAAGAAGATAGCACAACATTTTTACTATTCTCACAAAGAATGAGTTCAGTAAGATGTTGCACTCTTTTGAAGTGAATACAATATTTGTCCGCTTTTGACAAGCTGTACAGTTTGTGTGTGTCATTGTACAACTGTTCAGATGAGTTCAGTAGTTGCAAAACGTCAACATGTATGGCAAAGAAAACGACGCACGTGCAATGAAAGCATTAGATAATATAGGTTTTTGTTAAAATAAAACTATATAATTATTATATAATAATTATAAAATTATACAATTATATAATGTAAATTATACAAAATTATATAACATATAATTATATTATAATGTCTATTAATATGAATGTCTATTAGTATGAATCTATTAATATATTTATCATATTTGTCTATTAATATGAAAAAATGTTTACTTTTAATTAAAACATTACTATTTGTTACTTTCTTTATTTTATAATATTGCTGTAATTTTAATAACAATCTTACTCGTTGTTACATTCTTTATTTTATAGTAAACTAGAATCTACCCGCGGCTTTGCTCGCGTTTTTTTTATACCCGCCACACATAGTGTGAAGGGTATTATCAGTTTGTCGTGTGGTGGGTATTTGAGCATCGGTGCTTCCGAAGTTAACGTTCTTGCTTGTTTTTGTTTCTATTTTGTTCAAGTATGAACATCGGATTCGGTTTTTCTGTTTATACTTATTTATTACGCGATAAGAATAGGCAAGATATTCCGCAGCGACAATATTTTTAAACAAACACATAAGTCATAACATTTTACGATCGTGCTAAGTGATGCTCAGCACTCAAGTAGCAATGCGATGACTCTTGACTCCTGCACAAACGATAAAACTCGACGCCTAAAATTTATAAGCTATTTTTAACATATATTCATATTCATTGTAAACATACACATAATATAATTTTAAACATACAGTCCACTTTATAATAGAAATAGAAATTGTATATAAACATGAAATCTTTATAAATAAAATTTAGTTTTAAAACAGAATTCAAACTGTGTACGTGATTGTACAAATTGGTCCATCGATCCGTAAAAGACTAGGCGACAAAACATTTTGATCTTCGAAGTCTTAACGAATAAAGTGAATCAAATAAAGGCGTGTCTGAGGCTTAAACAGCAGACTAGGCGATCTTGGGGCTATAACTTCAAGGAACATCGAGAGTAAATAAAAGCAAGTAAATAGCCAAAAAGGCGAATTTTAAAGCTTCAATCTCGACGTGAAATTGTTGAACGCGATCAACAAAACACAAAAAAAAAAAAAAAAACCCAAAAAAGCTAATTCACTATTCAGTACAAATAAACATTACCTAACTGTGAGTAGAGGCACAGCTAAGTCAACTAGGCGACTTTAAATTTTCCTCCAACAAGTTTATTTGTACGAATTGAGTGAAATTAAGCAGCAAAAATGGGTATTAACAGAGTGAAAATAATTGACTCTCAAAAAGAAATTGCAGAAAAAATATTGCAATTATACAATAAAATTAATGCAAAGAGCATCCGTAGAAGCAGTTGCGCTGAGCTAGTGAAATATCTAGAGAAATATCGCAAAGAAATGGATGCTAACCACATGAAATTGTTAGCAGATGGAATTGCTGAAGAAGATTACTTCGTTAACAACATGTATGAAAATACAGTTGAAAAACACGAAGAAATCATGGCAACCATCAACAAAGCGCTAAAGGAAGACTATTTGGTGCTGGAACAAAACGTATCGGTTCTGGAAGCAAATGCCAGCGGGTCCTCCAAAACTCCGGATCAAAGTGAAGCATTCAAGGGAGTAGCGGAGGACAATAACTATCAAGATAAGTCTTACTTCAAACTACAAAAATTTAAACGAGAAGTAATAAGGCTTATGGAATGGTTAAAAAAGAAGAATTTAAAACCGAAGCCAATAAAATGATTATAAAGGAAATGGTCGACGATATAAAGTTTATGTATCAGAAAGAAATATGTGAGCTGCAAGATGATGAGGCTGATATCCTATTTAATGATCTTCGCTTCCTACATTTAGAAACAGTAGGAAAAGAAGCGAATGAATTCAAAAATCAGCAAAGTAGCCACTGGGATTGTTTAGAGTTAGAAAAACTCAAAATTCCAACATTTTCTGGCGACTTGAAAGAATGGGCGACATTCTTCAATTTATTTAAAGATATGGTGCATAATAATGTGTACATATCAAATTCAGAAAAAATGTTGCGTCTTCAACAATGCATAAAAGGAGAAGCTGCACGCTTGATTCAGCATTTACAGATATCAAGCAGTAATTATAATGTGGCTTGGGCACTATTGCAACAGAGATACGAAAATAAAAGAATATTATTTTCGACTCAATGGGATAGAGTTCTAGATCAACCCCAAATAAACAGCTACAATACAGAAAGTGTGAGACAGCTGTTGGACACGACGAATGAATGTCTCAATGCGATTCGTGCTCTAGACATTAAAATAAAAGATGACGAACCCTTCATTGCTAGAATAATATGTCGAAAACTAGACAAAGAAGGGTTAACGCTATATGAACAATCAATTACAAAGCCGAAAGAGGTTCAAACATTACGGGATATCATGGAATTTTTGGAACGTCGCTATGAAACATTAAAAGCGGTTGCCGACAAGGAGTCATCAACAGACAAAAAGCGGGCATTCAAAGCTCACCATATGTCAGCGGCCTCGAGTCAAATTGCAAGGAAAATGTGCTTCTATTGCAAGTTTCAAAATCATCTGACTAGCGAATGCCGAAAATTCAAGGCAATCTCAGTTGAACAAAGGAGAAATTTTGTAAAGGAACAAAGTTTATGCTATAAGTGCATAAATCACAAATATGGTGAAAAATGTCCAACACCAAAACTGAAATGCAATTCTTGTTCGCAGAATCATCATGATAGTTTACACGCGGAACAATCAACAAATGAAAATAAGAAAAGTTCAATGACCTTAAGTGATTCATCTGCTGCAGTAATTCTGGCTACTGCACAAATCAATGTAAGAGCAGCCAACGGCGAATACATATTGATAAGGGCACTTCTAGATCAAGGCTCCCAAATTACAGCCATTTCGACGGAAACCGCTCAAATATTAAGAATCCCGAAAATAAAAACAAAGACAAAGATTCATGGACTTGGTGAAGCTGTAGTAGGAGAGTCTAACTACAAAGTTAAAATACAAGTTCGACCAAGATTCAGAAGTAACTTCACTGAGGAAGTAGACGCTATTGTATTACCATCACTGACGGGTGCGCAACCAGATCAATCATTTGAGTATGATCTTCTAAAATGGAGCAACTACACGCTGGCAGATCCAATGTTTAACAAATCCGACAGAATCGATATGGTGATTGGTGGAGATCTATTTGGTAGGATCCTGGAAAATGGAGTTACAAAGATGGATGGAGTAGTTGGGCAAGCTACAAAACTTGGTTGGATACTATCGGGAATAATTCAACAACGTCCTAATAAAAAATTTTGACAGCAGTAACAAATCTTGAAAGATTCTGGGAGCTTGAAGAAATAGAAGAAAATGAAAATAACCCAGTCGATGAAAATTTGTGTCTACAAAAATACGCAGAAACTGTAAAACAAGATACCGATGGCCGTTTTATAGTTGAAATACCATTTAAGGAAGATGTTGAACTCGGAGAGTCTAAAAAACAAGCGATGGCGCGCCTGATATCAATGGAAAACAAATTTAAAAAAAAATGAAAAACTTAAAGAAAGTTATAAAGAATTTATTGAAGAGTACGTAAATCTTGGTCATATGTCAAAAGTAAGGAATAAACTGCCGGCAAAGTTTTACCTTCCACATCAGGCGGTGATTCGAGAAGATAGCTCCACCACAAAACTTCGTGTGGTCTTCGATGCCTCTGCAAAGTCAACAAATGGCAAAAGTCTTAATGACATTATGTACACGGGACCAAAGCTGCAGCGCGACATATTTGATATTATGTTAAAATGGCGGTGCTGGAAAATAGCACTCACAGCAGACGTCGAGAAAATGTACAGGCAAATTAAGATTGCCGAAAAAGACCGAGTATTTCAACGGATATTATGGCGCAACGATTCAACAAACATAGTGGAAGAATATGAGCTTAACACCGTGACATATGGCACCGCATCAGCACCCTTCTTGGTAGTTAGAGCTTTGTTCGAGATAGCAGACAAATGTTCAAATAATATGGACTGGCTACAGAGGAACATCAAGGAAGATTTTTACATGGATGACTTGATGACCGGAGTAGATTCAATAAATGAATGCAAAAAAATTCAGGCTTTGATAAGTGAACATCTTAAAAAATTTGGATTTCACTTGAGAAAATGTCTGTCAAACTCAAAAAAAGTAACGGAAGTCATTGATGCTGAAAATGAAAGCGACATAATTCAAATTGATAAAAATGAATCCATCAAAACACTTGGATTACACTGGAGCCCTAAAGAGGATGTATTTAAGTTTATAATAAACTTAAGATCTCAAAACAAATGCACAAAACGAACAATTTTGTCACAAATAGCGCAGATATTTGACCCATTAGGATGGGTTGTAGCAAAATTATATATGCAAAGACTTTGGCTTCTAAAATCTACTGGGACCAAAAGCTGTCAGATGATCTTATAAATGAATGGCAGAACTTTACAGCAAATTTTACAGCGCTCGAAGATCTTCGAATTCCTCGTTGGATTGGAATATATAATAGCTCAAAAATAGAGATGCATGCTTTTACTGATGCATCTGAAAAAGCTTATTTTGCTGTTGTATATTTAAAAGTCGGCAATTCAATCAACCTATTAACTGCAAAAACAAAAGTAAATCCGCTGAAAAATAGGAAAACATTGCCAAAACTGGAACTTTGTGCGGCACATCTTCTGGCAAAATTGGTTCACAGAACAAAATTAATTATCGAAAGAGCATGTGAAGTCTATGCCTGGAGCGACTCAACAATAACATTAGCATGGATAAAAAACGCTCAAAACAAGGACAAATTTATAAGAAACCGAGTTGCTGAAATTCATGAGAAAGTTCCTCATGCAAAATGGCAACATGTCAGATCAAAAAACAATCCTGCAGATCCTGCATCAAGGAGGTGTTACGCCGGCTACGCTTATTGGTCTAAAAATATGGTGGAAAGGACCAGAATGGTTGACATTATCAAAGGAGCAATTGGCCAGTAATTCACGAAGAAGCAGAAGCTAAAACATATATGTTGGTAACATCGCATAGCCAAGACGAATTTATAGAAAATATAATAATTCGCTATATCCAGTTGGCTTAAACTTCTACGAGTTATGGCATATGTACTGCGATGGCGAAATTTTAAAAAAAGAACAAACAGAGTATTTATCGGCGAATGAAATACAAAAGTCTTCAGCGCTAATAATCAAGCTTAAGCAAAAAAGTGACTTTAAGGAAGAAATAAGCATGCTATTAAATGGAGAGTCAATTAAAAGTTCAAGCAGAATCATCAGTCTTAACCCATTTTTAGACGAAGATGGAATCTTAAGAGTTGGTGGAAGATTGGCAAATGCTGGGCTACCATACAATACAAAACATCCGATTATACTTTTGAGATCAAATTTAACTAAACTGATTATCAAAAATGCTCATTTTTCAACGATTCATGGAGGTAACAGATTAGTTGAGGCTACTGTACGACAAAAATATTGGATTGTTGGACTGAAGAATGATGTCAGAAGTTTTATTCGAAAATGTCCAAGATGTATTCGGTATCGTCAAGATGGTGCAAAACAATTAATGGGTGACTTACCTCAAGAAAGAGTCATACCATCCAGCCCATTTACGTTTACGGGTGTCGACTACGCTGGCCCAATCAATATGCGGTGCTCTAAAGGCCGGGGACAGAAATCATTCAAAGGATACATCGCAATATTTGTATGTCTATCTACAAAGGCAATGCACCTCGAAGCTGTAAGCGATTTATCGACGGAGGCGTTTTTGGCAGCTCTGCGCAGATTCTTCGCAAGACGTGGAAAATGTGCCCACATTTATTCAGATAATGGAACTAATTTTGTGGGAGCAAGTAGATGGTTAGATGCCGAATACAAGAAATGTATAAGAAACAATTCGGAAGTCGCGCCAATTTTGGCAAATGAGAGTATTATATGGCATTTTATTCCCCGGCAGGACCACATTTTGGTGGTATATGGGAAGCTGGAGTAAAATCTGTGAAATACCATCTAAAAAGAGCAATTGGTGAAGTTAAACTAACATTTGAAGAAATGACAACAGTTTTAACACAAATCGAAGCAGTGTTAAATTCTCGGCCACTATACGCAATTAACGACGCAAACGGCGAAGACGCTTTAACACCAGGTCATTTTTTGATAGGAAGGCCTCTTAATTCCGTACCAGCAGATGAACAGAATATAAATGTTTCTACACTGAATAAATGGAAACTGGTGCAAAAAATACAACGAGACTTTTGGAATCGTTGGAAGGATGAATACTTACACACCCTTCAGCAAAGAAATAAATGGCAACGTCCATCTGAAAATTTAAAAGAAAATGATGTAGTCATAATAAAAGACGAAAATACTCATCCAGCAAAGTGGCCGTTGGCAAGAGTTATAGAAGCACATCCAGGAAAAGACGGACAAGTACGGGTAGTATCATTAAAACTACAGAACACAGTTTTAAAACGCCCAATACAGAAAGTATGCCCTCTGATTATAGAAGACGATGAAATACAAAAACCAAAACAGACAAAAAGTTTGAGCAGTAAATCAATTGTCTATACTCTGCTTTGCATTTTTATGATATTGCAAAGTGCAACAGCGGCACCGCATGCTAAACAGAGAACTTCCAAGGTGCGATTGCAAGAAATCGGTACAAATGCAGCAATCTATTTGGACAAAATAGGAAAAGTAGAGGTGGTATCATCTAGCTGGCAGTTTGTATTCTTCTTTGACATGGGAGCATATTTTAACTTTTGGAACAAGCATCGACATTACTCGAGAAAACCAAACATATCTGTCCAAAAATGCAGGAGTTTGAGGAGCAGTGCAAAGCAGTGATAGATAACATTAATCGCCAACTGGATACAATCGAAGAAAATAATAAGCTATTCGCTGAAGAAACGCCACGGAGAGTAAAGAGAGGCTGCAAAACGCCATTAATTTGTCCAGGTGCAATGTTCGACATATCACTGGATGTGTTAACAATGTATAATATGAAAAATTTGCTAAACAATCAAAAGCATATAAATGAGTACATTAGCAATCAAACTTCGGTTATTGATGTAACAAAAAACCTGGTCAAACAGACAACAGATGAGGTAAACAGGAACTTAAAAATACTATCAGATAGACTAAATCTCATATCTGATACAGTTAAAGAACACTTCCTGGTATACCGCGAATCAATAAAGTTTTTTATGCTGGTGAATCAATTGCAACGTTGGATTGATGAGGCAGAAAAAACACAATTGAGTGTAATTGGCTTGCTTATGGATATAAACCATGGAAAAATTAATCCAACGCTGATAAGACCAGCTCAAATTCAAAATGAAATCAACAAGATCTCTCAATTGTTACCAATAAACCATGTACTGCCTGGAAGAAATTCTAATAACAGAGTACAAACCGTTTACAAGCTATTGACAGCAAAAGGGTTTTTTAAAGATGGTATGATAATAGTAGAAGCAGAAATTCCACTGTATTTAAATCAACAATCCGACATCTACAAAATAATTCCGATGCCAGTGATAAAAGGAGGTCACAAAGTTATACCGCAGGCAACGACGAGCTTTGTTGTATACAATGTAGCTCTTAATTCGTATCATACGATGTCTGAAGCGGATATTAACAAGTGTCGTCAAGAAGATGAGCAAACTCTGCTTTGTGAAGGTAACTGGCCCTGGAAAGATGCTACAGACCATTCCTGCGAAATATCGCCTTTAAAGCCGCAAAGTAATTTTACCTGCTTGATGACGCAATTTATAGATCAATCGTTTTGGGTAAAATTGAATGGCGCAAACAGATGGTTGTTTAAATTATTCGTCTCAACAACGGCACACGTTCAATGCGGAGACACATACAATGAGTTTGCAGCACCTTCCAAATCAAGGAGTAATTGAACTGGACGAGGGTTGTTCGGCAAGAATTCCTGGAATAATTTTACAAGCTCACCAAAACACTCATTCAGAATTCGGCAAGCAGTATCCTGTGCATTTTATAAGAGACGTAAATATAACAACGGGCAACTTCGCACCAATTGGATCCATGATAGTTAATAACACAGCTGAGCTTCAAAAACTGAATCAACAAATTGAGAAGCTGAAGAAAGAAAAAGTGCATATTAACGAGTTACACTTTTACACTATCAGTGGGCACTCATCGCTACTACTCGTTGTCTTGGCAATCATAATGTTTGCCATATATGCAAGAATAAAGTGCGTACGAAAGAGGAAATCAGTGCAGATAGCATTTACGGGCCCCCGGGAGAATGTTCAAGTATGAACATCGGATTCGGTTTTTCTGTTTATACTTATTTATTACGCGATAAGAATAGGCAAGATATTCCGCAGCGACAATATTTTTAAACAAACACATAAGTCATAACATTTTACGATCGTGCTAAGTGATGCTCAGCACTCAAGTAGCAATGCGATGACTCTTGACTCCTGCACAAACGATAAAACTCGACGCCTAAAATTTATAAGCTATTTTTAACATATATTCATATTCATTGTAAACATACACATAATATAATTTTAAACATACAGTCCACTTTATAATAGAAATAGAAATTGTATATAAACATGAAATCTTTATAAATAAAATTTAGTTCTAAAACAGAATTCAAACTGTGTACGTGATTGTACATATTTGTTGGCTAAATATAAATTGTTCAAAAATTTGGGTTCAAATTTTGGAATTCCCTAAACACGACTAACCATCATTCAAATGCGGCAAGTTTTAAGTCTCTACGTCTATTCAATCCAAAGATTTTACTTTTTCAAAGCTCTCATTAAGCCCCGGCCACCTGTAATAAAAAAAAAAAATTGGTCAAAAAATTTATATTGGGTCCCAGATCAAAATTCCGGAAATCTCTTGAACACCTTGAACGCCAAAAATGTTTTTTAACCATCTTTCAAATGAGCCCTGTTTCAAGGCTCTACGTCTATTCACTTCAAAAATATGGCTTTTCCGGTTTCAAGGCCCCCATTAGGCCCCGGGACAAAATTTTCCAAAATCCCGGGATAAAAAGTATCCTATGTCCGTCTCCTGGCTCTAAGCTACCTCCCTACCAATTTTCAGCCAAATCTGTTCTGCCGTTCTTGAGTTATAAGTGGTGTAACTAACACGACTTTCTTTTATATATATAATAGATATTGTATAAAGGAGTAAATAAACTAATGTTCTGTATCTCGTTCTTGCACATGACATACCAGTCATGAAGTTTCGCTCATGTCGTCTAATATGTATTTAAAAATTTATCTCTGTACATCTGTACAATAACTGCACACCAAAACATTGTACAGTGAATCAACTGCACCAAAATTTATTGTACTCATCAAATGCTGGACAACATGAGAGTGAGTGAGAACACTATCTGTCAATACAGGCAAGTTGTACATATTTTTACTGCACTGTATTTTATCTGTGCAGTAAAAATGTGTACAACTTTTAGAATGAATCATTCATTTGCCCTTCTGAATGCATTCATGCAGATGTCTAATACAAATCATTCGTTAAAATTGATAGGGAATAGAGAAACACGTTATCTAAGTAAGCAAACTCAACCAAAGCAAAACAATAACAAAAAACAAAAGAACAAAACACAAAGAACATTGCAAAATTATTGGCTCAGCGAACCAAAGACATCAAACCGCTTCGAACTTTTAGTAGATGACAAGTCTGACGAACATTCTTATAGCTCTAAAAACTCTTTACAACCTTCAGGTCAAATGTTGCCAAAAGTGAATAAACCACCTCCAATATATATTCAGGGTCTTGGCCAGATAAAAGTCTTATATGATGCCCTTAGAGAAGTGGCTCAAAAAAACTTCGAGTTAAAAGCGTTAGATAACAATAAAGTCAGAGTGCAGGCCACAGATTCTAATTGCTATAAAAATATTATAAATATGTTGAAACAAAAAGAAACCAAATACTGCACGTATAAAGCTAAGGAAGATTGAAACTTCAAAGTCATTTTATGAAATATGCATCCTTTAACTGATATTGAACAAATAAAAGGTGAACTTCAAGAGCCAAGTCACAGTGTTAAACGTATTTATAATATTCAACGAAGAACCACAAAGGTGCCCCCTCCTTTATTTTCAATTGAACTTCAAAGCGAAGACAACAATAAAGATGTTTATAAAAATTTCACATATTCTTCAGGCAAAAATTTCATTCGAGCCACCTCATATTAAACGCACACTATTGCAGTGTGCGAATTTTCAGAAGTACGGGCATACCAAAAACTATTGCACTAGAGATCCAGTCTGTGTTAAATGCGCTGGTTCCCACACAACAATAAACTGCACTCTAACTTTCGACAAAGGTCAGACCAAATATGCCCTATGCAATGGTAACCACACTGCTAACTGTAAAGACTGCGAAGTATATAAAGCACTAAAAGTTAAACGTTTTCCTGAGCTTCGAAAAAAAAAAAAAAATGTAAATGTATATGCAAGGGTATCTCCCCTTCTAAGTTCTAGTATTTGGGTGACCCACTCCATAAGTTTTGCTCAAATAGCTGGTGGCAATAAGTCAAAAAGTACCAGCTTCTCTGATTCACCATATCAACCTAATCAAACAAGTCAGCTTGTGCCAAAAAAGCAGATATAATAAGTATTTTTAT